>JADHZA010000519.1:0-14016 GCA_018831705.1 Torrubiellomyces zombiae | reverse complement strand
ATTACCTAGCTTACGAATACTTCCACGTCAGTCAATGAATACAGGTATGCAAAAAAAACCATGATTAAACCTTAGGAGGAGTACGCGGCCACATGAGCCACGACAGCAAAGACACTGAGGCTTGCGCCATGACATTCTTCAAAGCTCCTTGAGTTTGTTTCCTCTGCTTCCAAGGTTCAGGTAATCTTGACGTCTCAAGTTTCGATTTAGCGTGTAGACACTTGGTTGTGGCGGAGGCGACATCAATTGATGGCGTGAGCAGTTTGGGATGACGTGGCCTCCGATTCGCTGTCCATCGACAGATTCCAAGCTGGAATTCGGCATGTCGGCAAAAATTGTGGCTCACTGGAATTTTGATGTCTGGCATATCCCATATGGTCATGAAGGCATCACAATCAGGTGAGACAAGACCCCTGCGCCCGGCACGCGGTGGCCCGGCAGCTAGTCGCACGTCGTGCCTCGCTGCCGTTCAAACAGCTGGTAACATCCCAGAAATAGATCACTGATGTTGCCCACACGCGACTTCAATTGCGAGATCGAAAGAGGCCAGGCTATTCGTTCGCAATGGGCCCGCACTATGATGACATTCCGGAACATGGTCAAGCCTCTTCGTAAGTGACACACTGTTTGAATCTTTCAACGGGTTTAAGGCTCATGTCGACCGTTCCAGGTCATACCAGGGGTGCCGTCATCCATCCGTTGTCAACTACATGTACTCGCTATGCCTTGGATCACGGCATTTGCACTCGATCACGACAGGTATAAAGCTGGCCATCATCCTCCTCCTTTTCGCTCGACCTCGACTCAGATCAACAATCAGACTTGAACGGTCACTTGTGAAAAGACCAATCGACAGATTACTTTTTTCTATGTCTAAACGCTTTCGAAACTCAAAATGAAGACTCAAACCATTGCCGCCATCCTCGCCTTCACCAGCAGCGGCTGGGCCGCTCCAACACTGGTGAACAGGAATGCCGAAGCCGAGGCAGCTGGTTCCCTTCACAATATCTTGAAGTGGGCTGGTGGCAAGCATAACCACCATCACCACAGCGTGGGTGCTGATGGTCAAGCCGGGGGCCCTGCCACTGACCTGAGGGCTCCGCCGAGCAACTTGATCCCGACCGAAGCTGCTGGCATCTCAGGGGGGCAGAAAGAAAAACGACAGATCCCTGTCGTAGCCCCAGTGGTGCCTGCGACTGAAAGCAACCACCACGTAAGGCCGACGAACCATCACCACCACGAATCTGAGACTGGAAGCCACCACGCAAGGCCAACTGGTCATCATCACTTGGGAGACAAGCCGGGGGAAACCGGCAAACACGAGCATGAACATAAACATACCAAAGACGCTTCCGCGGCCAAGACCCATGAAAGGCGACAAGAGCCTACCGTGGCTACACAGGCACCTGTGACAGAAAGCCACCATCCACGACCACCTGGCTTTCACCATGATGGGGACGCAACCTGGACTTGGAGCCACCACCCAAGACCAACTGACCTTCCCCATGATGGAGACCCATCCTGGACTAGAAGTCACTACCCAAGACCAACCGACTTTTCTCACGATGGAGACGCGTCCTGGACTGGGAGTCATCACCCACGACCGACTGACTTTCCCCATGAAGGCGATGGACCGTGGGAGAATGGGGGAAAAGATGGAGAACATGACCATGACCATGACCATGAACCTGACCATGAACCTCATCCTCGACCTCACGATGGTTTCCCGTCGGGCGCTTTCTCGAGCATGACTACGAAGCTGAGGCGTGAGAAGCGTCAATTGCCTACAGCCGTCGCAGGGGCACCTACGTCGGAAAGTCACCACCCACGACCAACTGGTCACCACCACCATGAAGATGCTTCTTGGACTGGAAGTCACCACCCACGACCGACTGGCCTTCACCATGAAGGTGATCGACCATGGAAGAAGGGCGGGAAAGATGGAGAACTCGACCATGATCATGAACACGAACATAAACATGACGAGGGCGCTTCCGCGACCGGTGTAACTACGAGGCTGAGGCATGAGAGGCGACAAGTGCCCACCGGGGTCGCAGGGGAAACTATGACGGAAAGCCATCACGCAAGGCCGACGGGTCATCACCACAAAGGAGACAAGCCATGGAAGGGCGGAAAGGACGGGCAGCACAAGCACACCGATGGTCAACACAAGCATGAAGATGGCGAGAATGGTGCCCAGGCTACTAGGACGAAGCAGAAGAGGCAAGCGTCAGCTAGCTCAGATGGTACAGCCACCGCCGTGACCTCAGCGACAGAGGCTCCAGCGACTTCAGCAACCTCGGCTACTTCAGCACCTGCGACTACTTCAGCACCTGCGACTACTTCAGCACCTGCGGCTACTTCAGCACCTTCAACTGCTTCGGCGCCTTCTACTACTTCGGAGTCTGGCGCACACCCGACCGACTATCATCATCATCACCATCACCAGAAAGGAAAGCCATGGGACAACGGAGGGAAGGACGATCACCACAAGCCCGAACATGACCACGACGATGGCCCAGCTGATGGCCCAGGCAAGAAGGGAGGCAACCAGGGCGATGGCGGTTTTGGAGATGATAGACCTAAAGGAGGCAAAGGTCTTGGTGATGGCGATTTTGGAAACGATCGAGGCAATGGAGCCAAGGGTCCTGGCGGTGACGACTTTGGAGACAACAGAGGTAATAGCGGTAAGGGCCCTGGCTCGGCCATGGACGGAGCTGGATTTATGTAATGATTGCCGATATGGACGTTTGACAGAGGCTGAGTTTGTTGACGTTTCAGTATGCTGCGGTTCGAATGAGTTTGGGAATTTGATGCTCGAAATGCGGACTAGTTTAGTTAGCAGTCAATTTTGTGAATTGAATGTCCTCCCTTTTGCCTGGCGACGAGACCGATATGACGAGCGAGGGCATGTGTTGATCAACAGCTAAATCATGCTAGGTTGCTATTTATGGTGACACGTCTCCAGCATCATGTGAAGGCCTACTCCATAGTTTGTTTTGGCACAGAAACATTGGAGTCGATATCGAGGCGTGGGCGTGGTGGGCAGCTCGGGACATGATTGGCTGGGAGTGCGATGACGATTCATGAACCAACCCATCTCGTCACAAGTGGCTGCAACATCGAGTCTAGCCACCGACGCTTCCCACGTGGGTTGAGGTCGTTTCCCACTACGCCGTAATTGGGCGGTGGGTTTCTGCAACAGGCTGGTAGTAGAGACCAGTTCTGGTAAGGAGGCGGCAAGCAGATCCCACTGGAGAAAATGAGCCAGCCTGTGGGTGCGAAACCCCCCATGACCTTGCGATGTCGGGGAGAAAAGAACGGGACGGACCCCCCACGATGCTTTCTCCGCGTTTCCTGCCGTGGGTGGAACCGACTGAGTTCGTGGACATTGGCGGCCAGCATACAGATACTTGCCGAATGTTGACCCATAACCTTACGCCTAGAAGTATCTGTGTGCTTCGCTTCAGAAGATGTAGCCCGTGATGCTCACTGTATCCGTATGCGGTAGTGCTGATTTCAGTGGCTGGAAGGGGAAACGGGGGGCGTCGAGGGGCGTTGGAGGCGGCGCGCAACAGAGAGTTACCCAGGGCGCGCCACCTGCTAAGTTGGGCAGTATTAGCAGGAGCACCTGCATTCTGCGCCCGACTGGTGCAGCCGGAGCCTGGCCTGCCAGTCTATGGTCCAACGCACTGCACGCTTTCTTTCTTCCCGGCCTTGCTCCTTTCACCAGCGCTCCGTTGATCGTAACACTACATAAAAGAGCAGTGAGGCTCCCATCGTCGACGCGAAACCATGTAGCCGACAACATCGTCCACGACTCCGACAGCTCGATGCTGCTGCCGCCGTCTCCAACTTTCAGCCTGCTAGCCGCCGGCACCCTTTTCGCGCGCCTTCGCTAGGTGACGGACGCGGGCTCGCGCAAAGCTACATACTAAGCGTAGTCCTTCAGCGGTGCCTCCCCTCGTCCTATCTCGGAGCCTGGCACCTCGTGGAGGCGCTACGGCCGTGGTGTATCTTAGCTTGCAAGCCTTCCCGCGTCACTGGAATGCTCGTCGTCTCGACATCGACACCCCGTCCCCGCTTGCTGCGACTCATAGCAACCGAATGCCAGACTCGACGCACTCGCTGGCTCCCTACATCCTCCTTTGTCGTCATTCTCGTCAACACCAGTCTTGTTTACCGCCTTTGAACCCCCCAAGACGTCGCGTGCTTCTCCCGCGCTTGCCATCGCTCTCTTGAGCAGACTAGGCAGCAGCTACACCGCCTAGCTTTATACCTGGAGTTTCATGCATGCAGCATTTTTTTCTCTAAATTGATTCTGGAGTCGTACGCCTCAGAAACAATACTCAAGCTGGCTCGGCCGACGGAGGCACGAAAGTTGCCTTGGAAGGGCACCCTCGTCGCCTGCCTCGCGACTCCAACTTGAACGCGACCATCGACGACATCCCGCCTAGCTACAAAGCCGACGGTATCCTCCTGTTGTCTTCTGGTGACTTCTTCACTCGTTCCCCCGTCGTCGGGTGCAAGCACCATGGAGCCTGTGCCCGAAACGGAGCGCATGGAGGCTTTCAGATCCTCACCTATTCCTCCGTCCCTCAGCAGCAGCTCCAGCGATGGCCTCGACGTCAGGCTCGACGTCGCCAGGAAACCGCCTACGCTACGTCGAAGCACCGATCCCAGCCCTTCATCCTCTGGCTCGCCAGCCTGGCTCACCAACGCTCAAATGGCTATACCCTACCGTCCCAGGACTGCGTCTCCTCTTTCTGGCGGACATACCCGATCTCGATCTGCCGCCAGTCTCTCCGCTCCCATGTCTCGCACCCAATCCTTGCCCAGTGTCAACTCTGGCCGCCTCTTTGCCTCTCCCCAGGCACGACCAACGAGCCCATCCTCCTCGGTGTCGTCTCCTCGCACGCGCAAGTCCCGAAGACCGGTAGATGAGATATTCCCGGCACCTTCTGTGACCCGAAATAGCGTGATAGACCCTGACAGTCGGAGAGCCGACCGCAGCAGCTCACCGGTGTCTGGAAATCCATCAACTTCTGTGTCTCGTCTCCGAAGCTCATCATCTCCTTTCCGAAATACGATATACCTCAACACAAACTCCACTTCTGTCTTGCCATCCACACCGTCTTCAGCCTCGTCTTTATCATCACTAAGGGCTTACGACACCTTTTATACAGGAGGCTTCTCATCAATGCCGTCTACGCCCACCTCGGCTCGTTCTCGCAGTCCAAGCATTTCGAGCTTGGAAACCATACCCGACTCGCCAGACGCCGAGGAAGCGGCGCTCGAAGCAGAGCGACTGGCTCAGCTCGACGCGGCTACCAATGGAAATGACAGCAAAGGAAAGCCGGTGCCAGAACCGGTTCGCGGCCGCACATTGAATCTCGGCCCAAGAGAGAAGCGGAAGCGGTGGAGTGTCTGCGGAGCCGAACGCCGCGGCGACTTGGATTTGGAGACTATCTGGGAGGATTGACTACGTTCCAGGCGTCCAACCATACGCTGACGTTTCCAATACCCTATTTGGGCCGCTGTGTTCATGCACGGCACGTCACCCGGCCTGGGCACTCATTATATTAAATGAAGTCAATGTCTGATGAAGGAATTTTGACGAAAAGTCATGACGATAGAGGCCTTACACGGTCCGGTCGGCTGAATATTCAATAGAAGCTGTAGATAAGTAGTGTTGACAATAACAGCTGTACATAAGCGCGCGTTTTCGACTCATGTTTACACTAGCTTTCTCAGCCCATCGCTTCGTCGACTATTTCTCCCTTCAATGCAGGGCGATCGATTGGGCATGGATCATGGGTGATCTACTCTGCACATAGTGAACAAGAGCACCAGTTCAGCTGGCCAGCTTTTCCTCTCCCTTTCTCCCTAGCTGGCGGACTAGAGCTGTAGCGACGCCCATTTTCTCGACCGCCTCCCTCGTTCGTTGCACATGTCAAGCACCGGCTAATGTGACTAAAATGAAGGGGCGATATTGGCTCGACAGCTGCATACCTTTAGATCGAGTCTGTATGATGTGGACACTTGAGCTAGTCTTGGACATGTTCGGCGAGTTGCTCTCAGCCTCGCCATCTTTGCCTGAGTCCCAAGGGGCTTTTGCACGAATTACCACGCAACTTGTATACACCCCTGCCATTTGCGACAGAAGATGCCGACAGTAGACAATGAAAGGTCAACGAGCTTGTAACTTCAGCAGCGTCTTCCTATGCTCATCGTATCCCGACCTCACACCTTCGAGAATTCATCCCGATCCTCTTCGTCGACTCTTCCTAGCTTCAACTGCCCCTATCGAGGCAGACTGTCCGGTCCAAACGACATAGGTAGCAGCTTATCCCCAAGAGTCAGTCACCTCCATCTCAAAGTGCAGAAAGGGAAGGCTGAATCAAACCTCATCCAGCGTCATGACCACAAACTCCTTGTCCTTGTCAAACATGACGACCGGCAAATCCTTGCCACAAAACTCCCGAATGCTATCCCTTCTCGTTAGGACTCCCCATTTTATATTGCAGATAGGATAGAACGCACAATTGTCTACACATGCCGCATGGACTTGCTGGCGGTGTGATATCCGTGGAAACCGCCAACGCTTTGAACCCGAGCTCCCTTTTCCCCGTGGTCACCGCTTTGCTGAGCGCTACCCTCTCCGCGCAGATGCCTACGGGATACGAAGCGTTCTCGACATTGGCGCCGGAGACGATGGTCCCGTCAGAAACGAGGACCGCGGCGCCTACGCGGAATCGGCTGTAGGGGCAGTAGGCGGTGTCTTTGGCGAGGACGGCGGCCGTGGACAGGTCGTTGAACTCGGCCGAGGTGAGCGTGGAGGGAATAGTGGATGAGGGCGGCATCCTATGCAATGACGGTGGAGGGGAGTCAAGAGAGATAGCTCACGGATATGATACCCACAGAAGTAGTAAGTTACAGAGATATTCGAGTATGAGTAGATAGTATGCAGGAGATGATAGCCAACTGAGTAAATATGATGCCAGAAATTGCTGGTAGCGTTGGCGGTGGGGTGCATCATCCCAAGGGAGGGGAAGAAGAATTGAGGCGTCACCGAAGGCCGACAGTGACATCTGATAACTGCAACAGCCAGTGTGCTTCCCTACCCGTCTATATCTACGATTGCCATACTGTGACAGCTTATGGGCGTATATCTATAGGTAATGAGCTCTCTTAGACAATCATCGAGCTAATAGAGTAGCTCCCAACAAGAGCGTGAGAAAGCTATCATATGGATACTATAACTAAACTTGAAATCTGTGGGAAAAAAGGGGCCTGACTTCGAGGAGACTCGCTAAATTATGTCAACGTCATCGCTTCATTATGTTTCGATCCGCATCATCCCATTCGCGGCTGGCCATCCTCAACAGCGAGTCTACCAGCCGGGCGATACTTTTCCGTCGCTCCCATTTCTTTTTTTGTCTTTCTCTATAAAAAGGCTTTCCGGGGATATCCAACGCCCTCCACGGCCTGCTCATCAACGAACCAGCTACAGCGATCACCAGCAGCCTCATTGACAAGCGAGCAAGGCAAATTATCAGACGAATCGAAGATCTGCTTCATAATCTCACGCTTGCCCGCTCCCGTCGCGACGAAAGCAACACGGACAGCATGGGTAACGACAGGAAGCGTGAGAGTGACACGACGGGGCGGGGGCTTAGGCGAGTCCTCGATCGGCGCAACCCAGGCGTCCGTCTCGCGCAGCAGCGGATGGCCCGGGAAGAGCGAGCAGGTGTGGCCGTCCGGGCCGCAGCCGAGAAGCAGCAGGTCGAAGATGGGCAGACGGACGGAATCGCGACTGGCAAAGCTAGCGACGAGCGTCTTCTCATAGCTGTCGGCGAGCTCCTGGGTGTCGTCGAGGTGCTCGACGTCGATGGGATGCACAGTGGGCTGCTGGTCGGCGGGGAGTTTGTCGAGCAGCTCGGCCTTGAACAGGGCGTAGTTGGAGTCGTCGTGGTCGAGGGGCACGGCGCGTTCGTCGGCGAAGAAGATTTCCCAGCGGGAGAAGTCGATTGGCTCGTCGTCGCCGCCCGGGGAGAGAAGCGCCTTGGCTAGGATCTTAGGCAGGGAGCCGCCCGAGACGGCGACCTTGAACGAGTCGTGGCGCGCGAAGCCGGCGGCCTGGCTTTGCAGAACGTACGACCGGAGCGAGGACGCGAGGGCGTCGACGTCGGGAAAGGCGAACAGGTTGGGCTGTGTCTTGGGCATGGCGGAGAGAGAGGCTCTGCTGTCTGCTCGCGAGTGAGCGATTTATTCTCGATTGGGTTTTTTTTTCTTTTTCGGGTTGGCCCCGCCGGCGAGGACGATGTTCCCTTACGAGCGGGAATGGAGGGCGTCAGCGTTTTCCTTGTTGTTCTTGGGCGTTCCGGAGATCAGTCTTGACTCGAGTGTATCAGCAGAAGAGCTGCGTATCGGTTGGGCGGGACAATTGAGGCGGTGGGTGCAGCTCGAAAACGAGGATCATTGGTCGAGGCTCGGGATGACGAACGATTTGACGTCTACATATCTATAGTGGGGTGGGGGCCGCCGAAGCGAGGGGTTGGTCGCCGGGCTGCGACGTCATCTCTTTTCTTCTCTTCTCATCTCATCTTATCTCATCTCATCCTGCGACTGATGAAAGCTGAGGTTGAAGATCCTATCTTGGAAGTTGACATGTCTTGATGATGGGAACGAGCATGAGAATTGAGTTTGAGTTTGTTTTGCTTTGCTGTTTACGACTGTACCCTACATATCATACACAGGCATGAGGACGACGGTGACGAAAGCCCGGCCGCCGAGGCCAAACTGTGACGAGGACGTGGAAAGGAACGTCGTCGGTGGATTGAGATGGCGTTTGAGCATGAACAAGCAAGCTAGTAGGGATGCGAAATGTAATATCACATGTCTTTTCGTACACCCCCGGACTCGGTCATGATACTCTCGGGTCCGAGGACCGGCCACCGAGTAGTGAAGCTCCAGCTATTCAACAAAGATGTTACCGATATTCTCCTCAGGTAAATCCATGCGATCGGCCTCCCCTTCCATGATATCATCCACGTAACATTCCCCCTGGATCCTAAACGTACCAGGACCAACAGGCAACAGGATCAACGGCTTCGCACACCCCCATGCCGTCACGAGGATATTCCCAGGCTGGATGTTCATCGGACCCAACCCCAGAGACCCCCTTTCCGCGGTGACGAAGAGACGCCGGCCACGAATTTTAGACTTCATGGCCGCCATGGCCCCGCTCACCTCTCACCAGTCTTCTCGATCTTCTTCGCTGGAATAGAAGCTGTAGAGCTCTGGGGGCTCTTTGTACGGATCCAACCACTCGCGCAGCGATTTGCCGTGGAACACGAGTGACGAGCTTGCGTTGAAGAAATCCCAGTTCCAGAAATAGGGATCGGTCCGTTTGGGAGCATGCGGAGCGAAACAGCTCAGGAGCCGCTTGAACTCTTTCTGATGTCCGGTGACGTCGGCGCCGCATGTCAAGGTGCGGTATACACAGCGCTTGACGGTGTGCTCATGCGTGTAGCATGGATTGGTCCTGGACTTAGGCTTGGTGGGCTGTACGACACCGGTGGCGTAATCAGGGGAGCATGATGCGATCCTCTTCTGCAAGATGGGCTGGATCGCGCCCACGCCGTCAATCCTGTCGACCAACGTGACACCGCGTAGTAGGAGGACCTCTTTCCCTAGCTCAATTTCGAAGACGCTGGGAAGCATCATCAAGGTCTGTGTACTCGGGTTGTCGAACTTGTTCATTGAACCTGCAAACCAGGGGCCGTGTATCGGTGTGGTACGTCGAGACGCTGGACGGTTGAGATTGGGTACCCATGATGGAAGCATGAGATCGTCCATACAGCCATCTAGAAGCGCGAATATCTCGACTTTGCCCAGCTTCAAGAGCTGCTTCGCAAACGCCGTGTAAATCTGTGCCGGGGAATCGGCAGACTCTATGATCTTCTTGCACGCATTCGGGATGCCATGGATGTGCAGCATACCGAGGACGCGATCGATAGGTTCGAGGCAGTCTGCCTGCATTGCGAGCTGGAGCGCTTGATCCAAAGTCGATCCTCTAATCGGGTTTCCGCCGCCAATGCCGGGGTTGGAACGAAACTCGAAATGGGTCTTATCGATCCAGGGGAGGGATTTGCGATGGCTCAGGAGTTCAAGTTGTGCGATCCCAGCGACGTGTGACGCCGTGTGCGACCTCGTGTCAATGGTCTCCTCCTCGCCGAGTTCCATCATCGTCTGATAGCCCACGATGTCCATGACGGTATGGAGGAGAATGGCCGCATCGCGGATATGCCGCCAATGCGTGATACGACTTCCGCACAAGACCGGCATGCCAGCCCTGCCCATGGCAAGCTCCTGAATAATCCACAATCGGCGCCAGTACGGCCTGGCGAAGAATTCGTGAATGCCCATGTAAGAAGTGACGAAGTCTGGGTTCCCATGCACGAATTTTTTCCACTCTTGCAACGCGTAACGCAGGCGGAAGGCGGCACCTTCGCGGTGCTGGTGTGCTTTTCCCAGGTCTCCGCAATCATCCATCGCTTCGAAATCGTCAGAGCGGTAGTATTGGCTAATGTTTTCAAGTATGCTGATCGTGTCATTCACTTTGATCGTTTGACTGGCTAGCTCATAATCCTGCAGCTCAGGCTTCCCGTCTTCATCGAAGGTTTGTTCGACTTCTGCACCGAGCCAGACAACTATATTCCCCGCTCGCTGGTAGATCTCGTGCATGATTGCGATCTGGGCTTTCTTCTCCTTCTCGTCGTCTTGGTTGATGGAGAGCGCATCGATCCATATTTTGAGCCCTTGCTTGAACTTGTCCATGGAGCGAAACTGCACCAAGGCGGCATGCAAGTTTTTGCGTACTTGAACGATGTGACCGTTCACCAGGATGTCGCGCTTCTCGGACTCGATGTCTGGACCCCATGCATATGACAGTGCGACATAATGATAGAGGCCCTGATCAGGCGGTTTAGTGACGTTGCTGCTCTCTGCAGTCCCTCGACGTCGTCTCAGGCTCCGGAGCCAGCCCTTGAACCCTCTGCGCGATGCTGTCTTGGGCACCGCGCTGATACTCCCTGTTTCGTCCTCCTCATGTCTTGTCTTGTCGAACTCGATGTACTGCGTCGAACTCTGACCGAGCATGTAGTGACCGAGATGAAGCTCAACCTGGCTATTGGAGCCGCCTTGACCGGGATGTCGGAAAGTCAACAACCGAACTTCGCCTTTCTCCGTATTGAGCACACGATCACCATAGATGGGCAGCATGGCCACTGATTTACTCCTCTGAGTTGGGAGTCGACATCCTTTGTGGGACCGTCACGTTGGCGAGCTCCATAGTCAGTGTCCCTTGGATGAACAGAGGCAGCTTCACGGCCTGTTGGTTTTCCTGGTGATGGTACTGACTACCGAGTCTCTGCGCTTGCCTGCAGTGGTGACGGCCGACATTTCTGTTGATCTTGGTTGGCATTGGCTGCCTCGCCGTCGGAGAGAATGACGGCCGTACTGGGCACCTTTCTGCATGATTACTCGTATGTATTACATGTAGGCTGAGTATTATTTCATTGGACGCAGAAGCGAACAGGGGTTCAGGCCAATTGCGGCTGGATGAGCGCGACTTTCGAAGAAACTCGTTACTGTGCAGTCGTTCCATTAGGCGGATATGAAGTTAGCCCAGATAAGTAAGTACGGCTGTGCGCGTACGTACTTGTCATTGATGGGATGCTTGGTGCCCACGTGCCTTATCTCTTTCCACCGCCCTGGTGGTGGCACCGACGGCGCTAGTCCCCTTATGAACCTCAATTGGCGCCT
Source organism: Torrubiellomyces zombiae (assembly GCA_018831705.1). NCBI lineage: Eukaryota > Fungi > Ascomycota > Sordariomycetes > Hypocreales > Ophiocordycipitaceae > Torrubiellomyces > Torrubiellomyces zombiae. The sequence goes on along the minus strand of JADHZA010000519.1, from coordinate 2,187 downwards.
CTCCATCCCACAATAGGGAACAATAGCTATTCGAAGACACTGGACCAGCCCCTTGACGACATGTCGCTATGATGCATAATCTACTCCTTGTGCAGTGGATTTGTCATGGACTCTCATCGCAGACCGGTCTAGGGCGGCATATGCCGACTTTTACGGTCGCATGATAACTAAGAGTCGAGTCAGTTGTGTCCCCTTGCAGGTTATGGTGGTCTCGATTGGGAAGGCAGAGAAAGTTCAGCCGTCGCATCTGGAAGAGCTTCTCTTCAACGTCGGACCAGAAATCAGGCGTATCCGACAGCGGGGATAACTGGTGCAACGGTGGAAACATGCATGGCGTGAGAGAACAATGGAGGGGGGGTGGTAAGCGAATTCTACCGGTGAGGATGTGATGCCTGGCTGGAGGGAAGATGTCAAAGCACGATATGTCACCTTATTCGCATTGTTTCGAACAGAGTCAATGGAACCCCACTGATAAAGTCATGGTTATCAAAGGGACATGTCCCCTTTTTGTGTCTTAAAGCTCGTATAATGTTTATACTTGCACGGAGTATTCAGAGCTTTCATACATGGACGGAGCACAGGTAGCCATAGGTATGTACATACGCTACCGCCGGCGGGCGATCCGGGCTGCTGGGTCCGCCGAGACAGTCCCCGCCGAGCTAGACATGGATACGGTCAGATGGAAACATGACGTCGATCTACATAACGTTTCATTGGCGCCTAGCCACAAAAAAGTGATGCGATTTCATAATCGGATATTGCCATTTACCATGTACATGTAACATTAACATCCTTCTATAGAGAACGACTGCCTTCAAATCCATGTTGCACAAATTCATGGAAAAAGCCAAAGGTGGGCACCCAGTCAGAGCAGTCACCCATAGCTGACTATTGCCAAACTGTATCATCAGAAAGCCATGTTGACCGCCGAATAGGAAAAATTGAATAACACAAAAAATATGCAGAAGCAAACCGGGGATAGGCGTGTGAACATGATTCACGTTGCATCACACACCCAAGACATGGAGATGGTGGAGCCGTGAAAGCCGCCTCACCCGTAGGGGGGCGTGTAAGTTTTTTTGGTTTCATTGGGGAGCTGATCTCTCAGGACTCACACCCGCAGGAATATGCCGTGAATGGCGCGTGATCCGTCGACAACATCCGACTCAAGGGCCCAGGGCTTATTCAAGCCGTACCCAAAAAACAGAAAGGGGTGGATAGGCCTAGGGCCGCACCGTTCGGGACAATAATAGCCTATCCACCCAATTGGGATTGTTCCATAGTACATGAGTCGTGCTCCCTTCAGGCATGAAAAAATCATAAAAGAAAGGCTAACTGACATAAAAGACGTGCTAAGTGATGTTGTGCACTTTGAAGAGTTTTCTCAAGTATAACTTCCTTGTTCAGCCGCTTACTCCCCAATGCCTTTTTCAACTACTTGACATGAGTACATACATGTAGTCAACGCTCATATATCAATACCATCTTTCCAACTTTGGCATCACCTTCTTGCGCAGTTTGGTCGTGGTTTTTCCATATACATCGACCAAGCTGGTCTGGCACAGGAGCACTCGTTCAATCTCTTTTCAGCTTGTGTCTCTATCCTCTTGCAACCGTATCGTCAATGATGGACGGTTCCATACTCCCTTTCCGAGAATCCTTTTACTTTGCTATCAAAGACGATCAGCGCCAAGCGTCACCGCCGCCTGCTTATACGCCGAGACGACAAGGCCTTCCTCACTTAGCTCGAACGAGACCAGCCCTTCCCCAATCATTCTTACAGCAGCCGCCATCGTTGGAGCACCAACTACGAGCTCGTTTCATGCCGGAGCAAGCTATGGACAACGCGAGCTTCGACGCAGACGAATCCGGATTATCAGCCATAAGCCTCCGCATCGACACGTCGATCAACGTGTCAAGCAATCACAATCTTATATGTCTGGCTGAGACGCCCGCAACTCATGCCAACGCCATTGCACGTGCCGTAGTGCATGCCATCCGGGAAAACAGCTCAGGCCAATGCGGTATCCCGATGATTGATGAGGAAGGCCGACCGCGACCTGTCAAAATCGACGTGGATGCCGGCTTGACGGTCCAAGGCGAAGGCAACGTCGTGGGTGGTAAAGATGTCGTCAATGAAGCCTTGCGTCAGCGACGGGAACAGTTACCACGAAGGCGTCTACGAGA
>JADHZA010000518.1:0-14018 GCA_018831705.1 Torrubiellomyces zombiae | reverse complement strand
AGCCCCCTTACATCCCTCGCCGAGGGCACGAGATTCGCAACCAGCGCATATCCATCCGCCCTCACGAGCACAGGCGCACGTCCATCACACCCCTGCGCAGCAGATTCCAGCCCGCCCGCACCCGATGGATACATCATGATGGAATGAAAATCCGGGCCGTTCCTATCCAAGCTCTCCTTGTCACTGATTTCCCACCGCTGCGGCTCCCGTATGGGAAGCCACTCGGCCGCGGAAAAGCCATACATGGCCGCTATGTTGCGATCGCGACACATTTCCCCATGGTACTCTGGGGGCGCTCGCTGCAGCGCGGCGGCATAGTCCTTCAGGTACTGGCAGTTGAAGGTATCCTTGGAGAACCAGGCTGTCCTGTCGCGAGGGGCGGTGCCAATCCGCGGAGCCCAGAAGATGGGGTTCTGGTGCTCGTGCAAAAGACCCCAGGAGTGCCCGATCTCGTGCGCCATGTTGGCGATGGGATCTTGAAGACCTATGTCGGCTCTGTCGGTGAGGTACGCTGAGGGACCGTGGCTGTCTCGCTTTAGTAGACTGCTGGAGGGGCCGAGACCGACCGTCGTGGACAGGACTTGGTCGTTGTAGTAGATGACGAGAATATTGGCCCGGTCTCGGTGCGTGGTGCACTGGGGCCCGGGCTCGGCCACTTCTTGGTAGCAGAAGTCGTCGCCGAGACCGCGGCTGTGCCAGAGCCATGCGCTTCGTGCGAAGTATCCGTCGAGTCGGGCCTTGGTCTCGGGCGTCTCGTAGCAGTAGCGGATCGTCTTGCCAGGCCAGATTCGGTTCCAGCCGGGTTCGATGCTGCCCCAGCGCTTGGAAAGTTCGTCATTCGACGTGCTGTTTGTACCGTCTTCGCCGTCTGCGTTTGAAATAGCTGTGTGGTCTTGCGGCTGTGACGGCGCCCGTTGCTCCGCCGTGACGGGCAGCAGGCTTACCACAAGCAGAGAGAAGAGAAATAAGAAACGTATCATTGCTGAACCTAAGGGACAATTGAAGAATATCCTATCATGTGTCTGAGTCGGCCAAGGCTTGTTCACCTGTTTTGAATCTAGACGAAAGACGTCAAGTTAAATATCTTCAGGGGATACCGGCGGAGCATCTTGTCCGTGCTGCCAGTAAGGGCTTGTCAGCATGGAAAGCAAGGCAGCACGTTTACAATCCTGAACGCGTCAATACATGTACAATCAAGACCTGTCCCTCAAAGAGACGGCTGCCTGATCTATTTTCTACCAGGCTGGCAGGGCGTTTGCCGTTGGAATTGAGAAGTAGGCGCCGTCAGGAGCAACGGTGTGGGTGACAAGCCCACGGGGGAATGCATTTTGATGAGCCTCGTACTGTTGAGCCGTTTCAAACAGATTCGGATAGAGAAGGAATCGTAGACGATGAATACGCATCAGTACCAAGTATATATAGAGGTAGCAAGTGGTGTTTCGACGTGTTTCATCCTCACATTTAAGTGATGGGATGACATGGGACGTTTTTGAATTATACTCAGTGTACTTACTTGGCTCGCCATTTCCTTGGTACATAGTGTACCATGGGTTGTTCAATGTACACGTAGGATGGTGGCATGATACAGTCTCAAGTTGACAGGTGAAACAGTCAAAGATGCTCATTGCATCTATCATATTGCCTAACATAGTGACGCTCCGTTGTGCGGGCATCGCAGACTCCGACGACACTGCCACTTTCCAGTAGAAACAATTTATCCTTCCATTCCTGGGATAAAAAGAAGAGGAAGAAGAAGAGAACAGAAAACAAAGTGAAACTCGATAGCCATTTACACCTTGTACTGTTCCTTTGCCCCGAATACGAAAACTTGCTTCATGTTGCTGGTTCCCACACGGTCGTGACTCGGTCCGGGGGTTGACTCCAGTCGTCAGGTGGACCAGGGCCGCAACCCGTCAACAATGACAAATTCAACATGCTGAGACGGAGCGTATTCGCAGATCTCAGCATCCATGTATGGAATAGTTATTATGACAGGCGCGCCAAGGACCCGGATCCACGGACGGGGTGCTCAGGATCATGGGTCTGTTTGATCACCTGCCCTACAATATCTCTCCCCTGACTGGCACACTGGATAGTAGTAGTTGGCTGGCAAGGGTGACCTCGGCGGACTTTTCTCGTGCATATTGGAAAGTTGGCCGACGACAGCAGTCTTTTTACGCGTACAGGTCGTCGTTTGTTACTAACCCTAGTAACCCTGGCATATACGGATGCTGGACCACTACATAGAGCCCCTTATACAGAGTGATACACCCCCCAAGTCGTGGTGAACTCGTTTTCTATAGATTGCTCATGTTCTTCGCAGTATCCGGGTACGCTAGTCGATGCGCTATTTTAATTACCTCCCTAGAAGGAGGACGTTTCTATTTCTTAGGGGGGTCGAATATATGTATATGTATAATCTCGGGGGCCAGGGGTTGCATCCATATAAGCGCGCAATTTGGAATTACAGCCCTGTCACTGTGGTCCGACTACAAGTATGTAGCCGCCCGACTCCACCTGACTGACGGGTCGTCTACTCAAGCAGCGCCTACCGACAGGGGAGAGACGTGTGACACGGGAAGCGAAACGATTGACGGCGCCTTGCAATCCTTCACACAGTCCGGCTGGCCTTATCAAAACCCGTGCACCGAAAGCTATGTAGGTAGCCCTCTGCTTGTGGACGGGGTAGTAGCGTCATACTCGAACGACATTGATTCCCTCGCAAAGCACGGGCAGCTTTTCCGGGCCAGCATGCGTCGCCGTCTTCGCAGCTTGCTTCATCGCAATCACGCTCCTCCACCACTATCCTCGCTCAACGTGCCAGAAAACCCTACCCTGCTCCTCTCACGCTTCGACCCGCAGCCCACCTCCGCCCTGTTCTTCTCCCGTCTGCCCCCTGAGCTACGGCGCAGCATCTTGCTCACTGCCTTTGGCGAACTGACCGTCCACATCGACCTCCGTCTACGTCTTCCCGTCTCTTCATCTTCGTCCAGAACGACGACAGAAGTCCGTCATGGAGGACCGCACGCGCCGCTGGCCTGTCGTCGGGACCAGAGGTACGAGCTCGCCGTGGCGGACCAGGGCGTCGACGCAGCGCACGCCATGGGACGCTGGCGCTGGCGCTGGTACAGCTGCGTCTGCCACAACAGCGGACCCGAGGCGTACGTGAGACCGGGACGCTGGCACGACGACACCAGAGCCGTTGTGATGCAGCCCCATCGTGACGCTTGTCTACGCGGCGTCCCGGACTCGTGCGACCTCTGGCCGGGACGGTGTCCGGACAAGTGTCTCCTCGGTGTCATGGGCTTTCTCCTCTCCTGCAAGCAAGCGTATGTACAAGTAAATTGCACATGTCCCTTCCACCCCGTGTCATGAACCAATTGACGTGTTTCTAGCTACCACGAGCTCCTCCCCGTCTTATACGGCTCCAACATCCTGTACATGGAGAGCCGGGACCTCATCACCAGTCTGCTCCTGGAAGACGTTGACGCCCAGGTCCCACGCCTGCTCGGGGCCGGTAAGCAGCTCATCACGGCCCTTCACGTCCGCTGGTCCGTGACGATGCTCTGTAACCCATGGGACGAGTTGAATGCATCCCTCGAAGACGAGCAGGCCCGTTTCTTTGCGCTAGTCGTCCATTTCCCACGCGCGTTTCCACAGCTGCGTCATCTGCACTTCATCTTGGGCGACGACCTTGTTTCCCCAGAGACAAGCGGTAGACCGTCCGTCGAGACCATCGAGGCGAGGCTGTTGCGGCCGCTTCTTGCCCTTGCCGCGGCTGTGGACAACTTTTCCATTGCCCTCCCGACCAATGCTTACGAGTCGGTCAAGCGACATGCCTATCGGAATGGGCGTACGGTCCATATGATAGAATGGGATGTGCAGAACACCAAGATCTGGTATCCTTTTGAGGAGGGCCTGTCGGACGGCTTCTGGGTGAGGACGGGGGTGCGTAGCGATCTTGACTGGATGTACGACGGGTCGAGGTTCCGGTTTTCGCAGCTGCCTGTGTGTATGTGATGTGCCTCGGCTGTGTAGGTAGGTGACGTGATGGACTACTAGTTGCGCAGAGTGTTCCCCCATATGTATACCTGTATATGCCTGGAAGCGCGAAACCCCTTGGCCATGTCCACTGCGTGCTCACTTGTCTCCGCTACGATCATTGTCTAATCTCACTGTACTGTACTGTACTGGACAGCATCACTGATGATTACCTATCGAGCCATATTATAGCCAGCCTAGGCCACGCACATGTCATTACTCACAGCCACTCCACTAACCTCCGCCTGCCCCGCGAACAACAACCACCACCCGCAAACCCTCCACACATACGTATGCCTCGAAGAATCCTTTACTCTTCACCACCCAATGCCACTCACCACCATGACCACCACCACCACCGCCGGCATCCACGCCACGCTGCAAGCCAAGGTAACCGCATTCCTGCACCACCCCAGCACCGACGACGCAGCGCTGCAACGAACACAAACCCAAGCCCGGCGCTCCATCGAAATCATCCAAGACGCCCTCCATCGCTACACGTAAGCCTCAGCCCTCCTCCCTCCCTCAATCCTCAAACTAACCCTCCTAGCCCCGACGAAATCTCCCTCTCCTACAACGGCGGCAAAGACTGTCTAGTCCTGCTGATCCTCATCCTGGCCTGTCTGCCCGCCCCGCTGCCCATACAAGCCATCTACATCGCGCCGCCCGACCCCTTCGCCGAGGTCGAATCCTTCGTCGCCCAGTCGAGCCAGACGTACAACCTGACGCTGTCGCGGTACGAGCTGCCCATGCGGCAAGCCCTCGAGGCGTATCGGACAGCCAAGCCGGCGGTGCGGGCCATCTTCATGGGCACGCGCCGCACCGATCCCCATAGCGAGTTCCTGACGAGCTTTGCGCCCACGGACCCGGATTGGCCGCAGTTTATGCGCGTGAATCCCGTGCTGGATTGGCACTACGTCGATATTTGGACCGTGAGTCGCCTTTCACTCTTTCCTTGTGTTGCGGTTTTGCTCACATGGGGGCTAGTTTATCCGTCGTCTCGAGATCCCCTTTTGCGTCCTCTACCAGCAAGGCTTCTCCTCCCTCGGTGGACGGAACTCTACACGGCCGAATCCTGCGCTGGCCCTCGACGAGGCTGGCACGTCCTTCCGACCGGCGTATGAGCTTGTTCGTGACGAGGAGGAGCGTCTGGGACGGGATCGGTAATATGGATGATAGAAGAATGGATGGTGGATGCGGAACGTGTGAAGTAGATGCATCTGGAGCGTGAACATATAGGGGCTGGGCAATTTTACATACAAAGCTTTCTTTCTACTTTGGATGGGGTCGGCGCAATTGGGAGCTAGCAACGGATTTGATAAAGCATAGAGCACAGCGGCGTTCAACTCAACGGGAGGCATATAATGAAAATAAAACAGGGAAACAGAGTGTCACTCATGTCCAAAAGTCTTGACACTTAAGAGTAGAATTAGAGTAGCAACATGGTCCACATCGAAAAGAAACGTATGTAAGTACATGTACGCATACACACATCTAGATACATTTCCACTTTACAATCCAAAATCATGGTCAGTACGTCGCAACTGGTTCTCACGCGCGAGGCTTCTCGTCCACCGGCTCAGCCGTTGTGGTGGCAGGCACTTCCGGCTCAGTCGGCACATCGGCCTCGTGCTTGTGGTGCTGGTCATTCTGCGCCGCGAGCGAGAGGACGGGCACGTCACGATCGAGGTCGTACATCTCCTCCTCCTGCTTGTCGTAGTGACGGAAGAGGAACCAGAAGACGCAGCCGGTGATAAAGGAGGCGACGCCGACACCCGTATACATCCAGAGGTACTTGGGGTCCTTGGCGACGGGGACGAGGGCCTCGGAGATGGCGGATCCGAAGGCGTTGGTGAAGAGGAAGAGGGACTGGACAAACGACTTCATGCTGGCGGGCGCCTTGGTGTAGGCGTACTCGAGGCCCGTGACCGAGATGAAGATCTCCGACACGCCGATGAAGATGTAGGCCGGCGTCTGGAATGCCACGTGCACCTGGTTGGGCAGGTAGCTCTCCTTGGACCCTGGCACCAGGCCGGCCGGACAGTTGCCGGGCGAGTCGTAGCAGGGGCCCGCGTTGTAGATGAGCTTCTGCGTGATGGCGGCCCAGGCCAGACACAAAGCAGCGAGCCAGAAACCAATGGTGATGCGCGCGATGGGACGCAGCTCGATGCCTCGCCTCCGCAGGATCGGGTAGACGATGCGGTCTAGCAGCGGGGTGAAGATGAGGATGGAGAGGGCGTCAAAGTTCTGCATGAAGTCGTTGGGCATGCTGTGCACGTCCATCTGCTCGGCCTGGGTGACGAGGTTGGTCGAGTACTGGCCGTAGCAGACCCAGAAGATGGGATCTGAACAGGGGGCACACGTCAGCAGAGGAACACACCTCCTGAAGTCATCATGGTGGTTACTCACAGAAGACAAAGACCTTGCAGGCACGCAGCGCACGCTTGAGCTCGTCGACAAAGTGGTCGTCCCAGGGCACGGTGGCGGTCTTGCCATGGGCTTGGCGCCACGAGGGCTTCGGGGCGTCGACGCTGCGACTGGTGATCATCATGCCGATGGCGCGGAAGGCGTCGGTGATGACCTGGCCCTGCGGGGGACGGACAATGTACGACTTGCGACGCAGCAGCAGGATGGCGATGCCGACGTTGAACATGCAGAAGCACATGAGGAACGCGGTCCAGAAGCCCTTCTCCTTCTCGAGGAACGGAGTGGCCATGAGGGACAGCGCGCCGAGGTTGATGCACCAGTAGAAGATCATGTAGATGCGCTGGTAGGTGATGGCCGGGTCGATGATGACGCGCTCGCCCGACTTTTGCGTCTTGACGGCCATGGTGCGACGCTGGTACTGGTCGGCAATGAGCGGCGCAATATTGGACTTGATGCCTCCGGTGCCGAAGCCGATGACGATGAGAGCCGTGACGTAGCCGCCGAGCGACGAGCCGTTCTCAATCGACGCAGGGAGCGCCGTGGTCCACAGGATGACGAGGCCGACCCAGTAGACGGCGCAGAAGACGATGATGGTCTTGTACTTGCCGAGGTACTGATCCGAGATGATGGCGCCCAGGATCGGCGTCACTGACAAGCGTGCGTCAGAACGGGGGCCTCAAGGTAAAAGATTTTGCCTCTCAAAAGACAAGACATACCGTAGCAGAACCACTGGAAGAAGAGGTTCAGACCGGTGGCGGCCTGGTGGCCCAGCCCGATACCCTTGGAGCCCTTGTTGCCATACTTGTCGTGACTGACGTAGTTCTGGAACAAGCCCTGGGCACCGTAGTAGGTGAATCGCTCCGTCAGCTCGACAATGGCGATGAGGAAGGCCGAGGCGGGCAAGTTCTCGCCGACGCGACGGAGGGTGCGCTTCTCGTGCTCGGTGGGTTCCTCGCCGTCGACGGTGGGCGCCGTCTCGGAGTCGGTCGAGATCTCCTTGTCCTTGGCGGTATGGTCGACCGAGGGCTTCCTGACGTAGGCGCCGGCCATGTCGGTGCCCTCGTTGGGGACGCGCGTGTTGAACTCTCCATGGAGCCTGTCACGGTGTCAGTAGACGTCCGCGGGGATCTGCGCAGGGATTGATTGCTCTATGCACATACTCGGCAGCCATGTCTTCGTGATTGTTGGCCATGATGACCCAGCAATCGACGGATGGATGGGAAGACGCGCGCGATGATCTGGTAGGACCAAGAACGACTTGGTCGGGAAGAGGAGAAGGGGGAAGTAGGCGTGCCTAGAAAGGGGGAGGGAAAAAAATCAGGCGGTGGAAGAAATAGAAATGAAGGCCAGAGGAGAAGGGAAGGAGGGACCGGTTCACCTTGAGGTCGCGACGGCGCCGAAAGTGGGAGAAGGTAACGCCACGGCCGGACAAGCTCGTGCGGGTTACATTTAATACCTCTGCGTGTGCGTGTATCACCTTGAAACGCTTGCCGCTAATCACCACCAACATAACCCGCTGGGAATCACTGATACTACTACGGAGTACTACTGATACTACTACTACTACTAATACTACTACTACGTATGTACATACAGTGTATGTTCGACGGAGCACGCGGACGACCGCAACCAAAAGGGACCCTCGTTTCGACGACGAAGAACAAAAGGACCGCCCAAACAAGTCAGGTGTCGCAGGGTCGCAGGTGCTTTCATGCGCGCTGGTTGGTCACCTCGGGGTTTTTTGGCTGATAGCCCACCCCAACCACGGCAACTAGGGGTCTGGCTGGGTGCTTTTGCGCGCCCGTCTGCATGTGCAATGGATGAAGGAGGAGAAAGATGGTATGGTTGCCATGCCCAAAGAGGGCAAGCTGGTGGTCCGTGGCACCGTGGTTCGAGGTGCAACGCACGCGACAGGTTGGGTCGTGCCAAGCCGAACCGGGAAACAAGATCCGATCAGTGGGCACAGTGGGCACAGGGTGGGGACGGGGCGAATGAGCAGCCAGGCATTATCAGTGGATGACGGTCGGAGATAGTACAAGTAGGGGGACTCGTGTGCCGTGATAAGGCGGGCGACCGTGAGAAATTCCCATGTTGGAAGAGATTTGAGGGCCCTTCTTGCTACGAATCTTTCATGCTCGAGCCACGAGGCATCATGACCTTCAGACCTACTACCAATGGCATCACGTACAATGATAGTAGTCACTCCGCCGGATTCAAATAACGCAAGCGGCCTCGTATGTACGTGCTGCTCAGCGCTAGCCCTGGCCTGTCCTGCACCCCCACCCTGAAGTGGGGAATATACATATGTACGGATACGCAGTGCCAGGACCTCGACGCCTCTGCCGGCTGCCCTTCTGGGCAAAAGAGCACGCTGAACAGTTCCTTATCATCAGTCAGTCGCTTGGTTAGGAGCAGTGCGGTAGCAAGAAAAAGATTGAGACAAGATTTGACATGGGGCTATGTTCTAGACAGAAGATGAAGGTTCTCACGGTTCTGACTGGAGGGGGAACCGAGACCACGATGCTTTGCTGCAGACACTGCATTGAATTACCGTAAAGAGAGTGAAGTCACATTCCTTGGCTTGCTCGCGGGAATTTTCTAGAACATCGGGCAGACTGTGGGGGTCGTGTCTGTGCACTGTAGTCCGTACTGTAGGTACTTTGTACTGTATGTTGTGCATGCACGCACATGGATTACGTATCGGCCGCTCTTGATTGGCTGAGGGCCCCTCACATCCAACCCGGCTCTCCAAGTCATACATGTTGCCAGTGCTCTATGAGCACACAAGGCACTGTACATATTCTAGAAGCCCGTGCCATCCACACCAGCAGAGAAAGCTCACGTCGGGTCATCATCGCCAACTGCCACAATTCCTCCCTCTACTTTTACAAGTATGCATAGGGAAAAACCTCCCTGCGAGTTTACAGGCGAGTCGCGCTCACCGCCCTCCAACATGCTACCCCAGAGGCACAACAATAATCACTCACGGAGCCTGCCAGCCCAGCCGTGTCTGCAGCTCCTTCTCCGCACGGAATGCCGTCTCGAGTTCCCACTGATCGCCGTGGGGAAGAACCCTTGTTGGCGCAATCCATCCGCATGAGCCTCCAAGACGCCCTGCATCTAGCTGTTTATGTAATTACTTGAACGCGCACTGATGGCCCACGACGCACGTACACTCACCTCCGCCGCCAGCGAATACTTGCAATACATATGACCTGCTATTTGCAGAAGCAGCCCGCCAACGAACCCCTACCACGGCGAGAACCGCGCAAAGGTTCCTGCATACCCTCGCTCCCCCGCACGACCCAGGCGCCAATCAGCTATCGAAAGTGTGTACTCGCAACGTGCGACTATGTACTAAGTAAGTCCGTTTTCTTGCAGCCGAGCCCATTCCTGCAACTTTACAGTGCTCAGCGGTGCATACCATCGCTTGCTATCGGCTCGTCCAAGCGTCTGTCCACCTGTTCCGCATCGTACGGGTACACCCCGTCCGAGCGGAACATCCACCGACTGGGTCAGGTCATTGGTCAGCGTGTCTGCACGTGTTTCCCCATGACACCGACATCCGAGCGTCGGAGCCGACTGACAAGCGAACTTGCCACCATTCTACAGCTCGTCTTCGTCATCTCTATAAGCTTAATCGTAAGTTTATACGAACTCGGATGGTACCTCGACGTAGTCGGGGGGAATGGTACGAGGTTGCACCGTGACCGTCACAACACCTCCCGTTGTTACCACTGCGTGTTCACGTATGTAGCACTCCCGATGGTGCGTTTTGAAGCCTCATTTATATTCGCTGCGCTGTAGTCAAACAGAAGGAAAACAACCAGGGTGCTCCCGACAACTCCACCTATCCACCAAGATCGGACGGGTCTGGCCTCGATCCGAATTGTAGCACAACCCTTCGAGCTTTCTATTATAGCCCTACCCCACAACATTTCCGTTCGTTGAGAGGTGCCTAGCTCATTCTACATGAAGGTCTTGCTAGTTCAGAGGTAATACCCCCGTCTGCGGCAACTCCCGAATTCCCCTCGCCCAAGACTATACTGAACCCGGCTCGTGAGATTCATTTCGGGTATTTTCAACATCCCTGATAATACCCTCAACTCCGGCAAAGGAGAATTCTGCCATGGTTTCCTTCCACAGTTGCTTCGAGATTCGTTTCCCTTCTTCAGTGTAAATGATCGGTGCCATTCTGCCAACCACATGTTAGCCTTCCTTCTGTCGATCCAAATGCTGTCTTTTACAAGTTTTAGATAGAAAAGAAAACTCACGGCTTAATCTTCTTCGTCGACAGATATTGCCCATGCACCTCGTCGCCATGATGAACCGCCGCATCCGTGATCAAGCGCGCCCCCACGGCCGACGGATACCCCATCCACCTTGTAACCAGCTTTGCAATCTTGCCCGGCGTCGTCTTTTCCACATGCCGATTGAACTGAGAATCGCTAATCATGCCGCACGTCGAGCAATCAATCACAGCCACCGACGAGGGGACTCGCCTCGCCAGCTCCGCCAGGTAAAATTGGCCCAGAAGCTTCGACACAAACATGCGATCGGTGCCGTCAAACTTCTCCGCGCTATCTAGTGCCTTCAGGAGCGGGACAGAATCCCTCTCTTTGAACTTTGTCCAGGCACAGACGTCCGACGAGGTCAGCGTGATGCGCGTCGGCCCGTCTTGGTTGGCACGTTTCTCCCTGGCCACGGGGAGCAGGAGCGTCATTAACAACGCTGTTGATAGGTAGTTCACTTGTATGATGCGGTCGTGGCCCGTTTCTTCATTGAATTCCTGCTCGGCGAGGACGATGCCTGCGTTGAGGACGGCAATGTCGAGACGGCGAAGGCTCTTGGCCCGGTTGGCTAGGGCAATGATGGAGCCGTAGGAGTTCAGATCGAGCGGCCAGACTTCGATGACACAGGTCTTGGCGTTCTTTTCTTGAGAGAGCTGAGTTGCGGCTGCTTGGCCTTTGGTCTCGTTGCGGACCGCGAGGATGAGTCTGCTGATGCCGAGTTGGACTAGTTGTCGACTGACTTCGAGGCCGACGCCGCTGTTGGAGCCTGTGACGAGCGCCGTCTTGCCGGTCAGGTTGACGCCCGTGACGGGGGTGGGTGTGTCTGTGAGTTGTCGACGGAGGAAGCTGAGTGGTGAGCCCTCCTTTTCGGGCGTCACGTCGAATTGTGGCGGCATCCTGGCGACGTTTGGGAGAGATTGTCAATCGGTTTAGAAAGTAGATGAGTCGTAGAAAAGAGGTATGAGGCTCCATGGCGGGAGGGGGGCGCCAAGCGTCATGAAATATGATGCTGCACATTGTGAACAGATGCTTGCTTCCCGTCATCAGTCCCCGGACGACTGCATGATGACATCTCGCTGACCGTGCTTTACTAATATTCGCGGACAGCAGCGAAGCCGTAGTCCGAAATGGAAGTTGCTCGCCATGTGAGAGGTCCACATGGAGTTCGGAACCGTTGGCCGAGCCGGCTGGTTTGAGTGTCAAAGTGTGACAGATTAAGCTACTACACGTGGTTCAAAAATTTCCGGTGACAGGGGGTCAAGTATAAGTTGGCATCACTGGCAGGGAAGTCCTCGAGCATCCTACCGTTTTTGAACCTCTTTTTTTTATTTTCATCCAATGATAAAAAGGCCTGGTTGGATCAACCAATGATTTAAACGTTGAATATTGTCCGAAGATTCGAGGCTCGCCCCCATGTCCAATTTCGAGTGTTCTTGTGCGAAGCCTCACCATCGTCCCGACTGCGCCATCCGGGTTTCGGGCGAACATTGAACCCTTCCCTTACGGATTTGAAGAAGATGACAATCACCAAAGGTCAGAAATGATGGATCTGGTCGGCTCCGTTACATGCTCGCATTCGCCCGGCCCCGACGGGCCCACAATTGTCGGCCTTCGGACAACTCGGACGGGCGAGTTGTCCGCTGGACTGCATACGTAAGCAAAGCCCATTCATTGTCGTGTCAGACTTGGACGATTTGTTGGACGATGGACATTTATTTGACTCTGATTGCCTTTCACGAGAATGAAAGAGACCGCTTAATGCCGGATGAGCCACATTTCTATATGTAGAGTAACGAATCCCCCCAGCTTGAACAACAGCCCTTCCCCCGTCGTCATTTTACCACCGTCATCCCATCCTGCGGCGGCCACCACACCATAGCAGGATACGGCAGCGACACTTCCTGGCAGACAACGGCCTCGAAGCCCAACTTGCTATACATGGCCATGCCCTCCTCACTCGCCTCCAGGTACGCAGGTATACTCAGGTCCTTACAGCGCTGCATCCCCCACCTGGCGAGCATGGAGCCGACGCCCTGCCGTCGATGGTCCGGATCAACACACATGTGCTTCATGTGGCCGAGGGCTCTGTTGCCGAGGACAGCCTTGCGGAGCAGTTTGCCAGGGCGCATGAACGCCAAACAGTGCTCCTTGTCCTTCTCGTCGGCCACCCAGTCAAAGCTGGCCATGTAGTTGTCGATGACGCACTCGTCGTCGGTCCTCTCCCGGTCGTAGATGTACCATTCCGCGTAGCCGACGATCTTGTCGAGGCCCGTGGTCGGGTCCGTGTGAACGCACTTGATGCACACGGGCGACGAGGGGAACTTGGCCACGTGCTCGTGGTGGGAGCGGTAATGCAGACGGCCCGTGCGGATGCGATTGGCCGGCGTGTCGGCGCCGTGGAACAGGTCGTGGATGGGCACGAAGGAGAAAGCGAGGTTGTAGATTTCCATGCATCGCGCCATATCTTCTTCGCGGGCCGGCTCGACCCGTAGGCGGAAAGCCATCGGGGGCGGTGGGAAGGCAGGCGTCGAACAGGTCAGTCAGTCCAAGCTGCTCATGTCGTTCGTCTCAGCCCGGTTGATTTGGGGGGAGAGGATGGTTGATGAAACAGAAGGGTACATATTTTTCATGTTCGTTTCAGCATGCCATCCATGATTGTAGAGGGACCCGTGGGGTTATAATTCCCATTTCGGCTTGCGGTCCGGCATCGGTGGGAAAACAGGGGCCGCGGACTTCCCGCGCTTGCTGACTCAAGCATGCAGACTGAGATGCAAACGATCCAATCGCAGGCGCGCGTTTAGAATAGGCCCATGTAATTCTCGAGGCTCCCCCTTGGAACCCTGAACAAGTTGGAAATTTTGACGGAGGGGTCATAACATCTGTCTGCCAACGGGAGCAGAAATCGAAAGCGAACCGTCATGGTTGCAAATCTGCGTACGAGTTGGATCGGATGTGTGCGCACATAGACGTTCCAATTCAGTAAGAGATGCAGCCTATAGCTTATTTCCCAGGTAGGCACACGGCATGGTTGATCGAAGCAATATCTTTACAAGTCCTAGATCGATCATGATGCATGGTCAGTCAGTGGGTTACATGTAGTTATTTGTTCGTGTAGAACTAGCCCTATCGAGTAGGCGATAGAGTATCGGTAAGCTTATCAATGACGAATATATAAGAAAGTTATTTGGCTAATTAGAAGGCCCTTACGTATTCTAAATGTTTGGACTTTGCGAGGGAAATCAATGTTGGTCGAGCACG
>JADHZA010000517.1:0-14153 GCA_018831705.1 Torrubiellomyces zombiae | reverse complement strand
CCGAACCGTTGAAGCATGACAAAGACTGTATTCATAGCCGCGACGTGTATCTCCGGCATGACGCTCCAAAGCTCGTCCTTTTCCTCGCGCCCGATGGCGGGATTCGTTGTCAAGGCCTGATCCCACGTTTGGGTCTTGGGTGCCAGTCTTGCCAGCAGACACACGCGTGAGACGGCGTCAAGAATGGCACTGATCGGAATGCTCACGGGCACGGCAGTCGGATCGCGCAAGCAGTCGGATAAGAATGCAAAGAGTCCGAGAAGCCGGTCAGCGCCCGCAGCCAACCCTGTCCAGGCTGGAAAGTGGTCGTCACGGCCTTGGGGCTCGCCATCGACGCTGACAGGTGCTCGGCCATAGTCAGCCATCGGCTCCCACGACTCATCGACCGCCCTTAGGACTTGGTTCGTGGTGGCGTGGAACTCGCGCAAGATTGTGTCAGGCAGCTTCGCCCATTCCTCAGCAGCGCCCTGCTTGGCAGCGGTGCAATGAAGCGAAATGACGAGCTTCCTGGCCACACGCTGAAGAGACTGGGGAATGACAACGTTGTCGCAGCTCGTAGGAGCTAGGTAACTCCTTACGGCGGAGCGAATTTGAGAGTTATACGGACGGAATGTCGTAGGATAGAAAGGCGCCAAGAGAGAAAACACATCGCAGATGACCTCGATAGTCCTGAAGGGTGCGATCGGTAGCTCAGATCCATGGGGTTTGATGAGTCGGAGACAGTCGCTGATGAAGGTGGGAATAGTCGGCGTGGCAATCTCCCGAACAAGAGTCTGGTACGGGTGAAGCAACATGTATATGCGGGCGAGGGTGATGATGGCCAGCTCCTTGATCACGAAGGGATCTCCTTTCTAATATGTGCTTTATTAGCATTTCCACAGTCGAATCAGCGCAGGCCGGACATACTTGAACGATCTGGAGCAAGCCTCGAACCCACGGCTCGGAGCCGCGCAGGACCTCCCAACCACCAACGTCAACGGCAGCCTTGATGAGACCGGCGGCGGCGAATCTAGCCTCGCGACTGCGACTGTTCAACAGAGTTGTCAAGCTTGTTTTGAGCTTGTGCACGAGCTGCGCGGCGGCGCCATCTTTGGACTTGGGGTCCTGCGGCGCCGACAGCGCATCTCGGCAGCGAACGAGATGGCGCGTGAGGAAGGGAAGGGCGCGAGGGAGCTGCTCCGGTGGCGTGGAGGCGAGCTTCCTGCAAAGAACGCGCAGTTCGGGTGTAGAGTTGGCGGACATGTGAATGGGGGAGCTCGACGAGCTTCGCAGTGACTACATATATAAGTCTTGGTCGTTGTTGGCTTGCTCTGTGCTCGGGTTCAAGGCTGGAGGAGTGGCGTGACGATTGCTAATCTCTGCAACATTAAATGTCAAGACCTGACTCAGTCGTGACAAGTTTTCGACGGCAGTTGTGACAGGCCAGTGAGAGGTTGGCAGTGACATGGGTCGATATGGTTTTTTTTCTTACCTCTTAAAAAATGCATGAGGCATCTCCACTCAAGCCAACTTTGCGGGTGACGGATGGTGAGTGACCAACGGAAACCCCACCAGTAACGGCATGCTAATTCTCGAGACTGCAATGTGAATCGTCCATCAAGTCTAGCTCTCAAAATGTATGCAATTTGTTATTAATTGCCAGCTATACGTTTTGAACATGCAAAGATTGTTACAGCTGCGAATGTAGTATGTACATTGGTCTCCAAATCATCTCATTGAGAGTCACGTGAGGCATGCATCTGACGAATCTCGAATCTTGTCTGACTTTTACAGCACCTCACAGCTTTCAACAAATGCACTTTCACCGATCTGACGGTTACCGTTGTAGCCCTCAATGCCTCAACAGCAGGACACCAGCCCCTACGCAACCTTTGGCGTCACACTCCACTTGAACGATGACTTCAAATGCGTCGTTCCCAGCGCTTTGCTCAGCAAATACCCAAAGCTGTTCTCCTTGGTATCGCCTCGTGACCGGACTCTATGCCTCAACATTAATCCGGACGTGGGCCATGTTCTGATACATTACCTCTTCACCAAAACGTATCAGTATCAACAACGAAAGGGAGCATCTACAGACCAGCAAATTGATGCTGAATTCGCCATCAGCGTTCGGGTGTACCACCTGGCCCGGGGCTGCGCCATGGCGTCTCTGCAAAAGCTTGCTCGACGAGAGATAACGAGGCTGGGAAAGGAACTTCACTTTCCACATATGATCCATCTAATGCGGGCTGGATATTCAGAACCCGGCACGTACGATGCTTGGCTTGACACGTTTCTCAAATCTGCCCTTCAATCGCAGATGCAGAGTAGTGGACCGGTTTTCGATTTTGGGATACACCATTCTGAGTACAAAAACTGGACATTCAATGATATGCTTTTGAAGTGCGTGGCCGAGACATTTTTTAACACGCCCGGGAAGCCTGAACCTCCAGCGGACTCTGCTGTTCTCATGTCAGTGCCTGAGCTGCAGCCTATTACTGCACCAATTTCGGATGGCGCACAGAAGCCAGGCTCGAAGAAGCGGAATTCTTCTGTGGATCTTCAGCCACAGAATCTCGATTCAGAAGGATGCGAACATGTACAGGAACCCGGTCCCGGGTCTCTTTTCGGTCAGAAAAGTTCCAAAAAGAGCAAGAAGAAGAAGAAAACCGCCAAAATAGGACTGGCCGTAGAAACACCGGCAGCCGGCGATCGTTCTGAATCCCCACCTATATGGAGCCAGGCCAAGAGGGACCAGCTTCTCGCCTCACATCTGAGGGAAGAGGCAGAGAAGAAATTGCAAGCTGATCTCCGGAGCTTTTCCAGGTCCGATGCTCCCGGTGAAAAGAATGCGTGTAATGAGAATAAGATCAACGCCTCACGTCTGAGGGAAGAGGCAGAGCAGAAATTGCAAGCTGAGCTCCTCTGGGGCGGGATCAGATCCGATGCTCTCGGTGAAAAGGAGGGGGGAAACGAGAATAGACATGTTGAGCCGGAGCTGGAGCCCATCGAAAGGGAGCCCCTGTCCGCTCCTCACGATGCGCCCGGCATTTGGAGCCCTACCACCGGCCTAGAATCCAAGGGGAAGAAGAAGAAAAAGTCGAAAATGCCAGACGGGGCTGCCTTGAGGTCGGAGAATCCAGATGATATCTTGATGAGCGGACGGGATGATCAAGCAGGGCACAACCACGAACCCCTACCTTGCTTAGATTCGGAACAAGAGAAGGTCAAGAACGCGGCGCATGGGGAGGAAGTCAGCGCTCCTACTACGACTGCAGACAACTGGCTATTAGGCAAACACGAGACTGGGGACAGGCCTGGTGAGCCCGAATTGATTGCTGTTCTTGGCCAGTGAAGGCTGCTGGTGCTACACGTACATCTGGAGGTTCGACAGGTCAGTCGGAGCAGATGCAGATCAGTTGTTGCTAAGCGAACCACTCAGCTGAGAGACGAAATGAATTGAGGAAAAAGCATGCAGGTGCCCGGCGCTCTATGTACGAATAACCTAGTTTGAAACTCTAAGCTGCTAAACGCATCCATCCGTTATCATTATAGCCTCTTGCTCTTACTTGACTTGGAAACTGCCGTGACCAGCGTCATCGCTTCCCTTTCTTGGAAAGTGGCGTTCCGGGTACTGATTGGCCCACTCTGGATGATTGATCCACCCCTACAGGCCGTACCTACTCCTTACTCAGGCAAACAAAGCTACCGTACGGCTCTATCAACACCGAGGTCCAAACATTTCGCAGCGTCTTTGATCTTATACGAGCAACTAGCTCCAGCTTACGTCGCTTAGTCGCGACTGAGCGCATTTTCTCCGTTGCTTCGGCTCTTGGCGGCACGTTTTATCTTTGTTATCCGACTGTCGCGAAGCATGCACAGCTTCCTCTCCCCCTAGACGTGTACCTAAGCCCGCTGGATTTGGCTTCTAAACATGAAGGTAAACTGACTTGAGAGCTCGCGTCAAAAGCTGGAGTCTTGACATGTCGTTCCTATAGACTAAAGCTGCTGGCTACCTCGAGAAGCTAGACCAAGCTCGATGCGACGGCAACTGGGTAGCCATCGAGAACCTCGTTCGCAAGGTTCGAAAGCATGCACCAGAGAGATCATGTACGTTACGTTGCCGTCACCTGAACCTAGAGGGACTACATAGGTCGGAGAGCATATCCTGACAACAGCTTTTGGTTCAGGCATCACGTTTACAGCCGAGTCTGAGCACGCCCTCTCGCAAGTGACAAGTCCTGGTTCCAGACCCTCGTCCGCCACAACCTCAACCCTCGCCGGCCGAATACCCGATCTAGTAGCCGTCATCGAGGGGGAGAATGCCCACCCTGAGGACAAGTTCCAGGCCCAGGTCTGCCTGGGTTGGCTTCATTGGCTTGTCGGCGACTACAGCCAAACACTGGCTCGTCTCCCCCGGAGCCTGGAGGAGGAAGGCTTACCCTGCGACGCGACCGCTATCTCAGAGTGGACTAATGTTTGCGCCTTGAAGTCTGCTTACCTCAAGGCTAATTGCTTTGAGCGGAACAGTCAGAGGACCGAGGCTTTATCTGCGTTGCGAGCAGCCACGTCGTCACTTGCCATCGCTTCCCGAGGCAATCAAGTTCGAAATCAGCTACGCTACTGGCGCGAGCTTTTTCTGACGGAATATTGCCTTTTGTCGAGCCATGCCCTCAATGACAACGAATTGCCGCTAGAGGACGCCTCATGCATCGGGAGCTTTCGGCTCTGGGCAAGGCATTGGAACGTCTTGGGGGCGCCGATTACCGGTGGATGCGGCTTCGTTGGCGCTGTTCCTCGACGACGTATATGGAGTGATTACTATAACGCTTTGTCCCGCATTCTAGAGGATGATTCGCCTTTCCCAATTGACCACGATGCCAAAATCCCTCCTGACCAATCCGCCCGAAGTCAGTTGAGAACCGAGTTGAAGCGAACCGAGACGGTCTATCGAACGCTACTTCTTACAGAAACAACTTTCCCCCGCGCAGATGAGCAGAGAGAAGAGGTGGAGGACTTCGTCAAGCGAGTCATGAAGAACTGGTCCATCTTGTGCGGCCGAGGTTGGCGCGAGGAAGACCTAGGCCAAGGGGGTCGAGTCACGCTCAGCCGTGGCGTCCTTGAACTTTTGTACAGCGCAGCTACCAGAACGTACCACTCCACGGCAATTCTGAGGTCTCTCTTCAGTGTTCATTTGGCATTAGCCGAGTTCGATCTCGCATTCAAGGCGGTGGACTCATACTTGGAACTTGTCAACAAGGCCAAAGCCCGAGTCGAGAAGACCGGCCATGAAGAGTCCGACTTGGACGACGACGGCACCATCTTGGAGACGGTGGCACAAGCAGTGATGGCTCTCTGCCGTTACGGGCATCGCCATGCAGGCGAGAAGGCTCGCCAACTGGGAGCCGACCTGGAAGATCGATTGTCCAAATTGCCGCAGACCAAAACGGCCGACAATAGCACGCAGTCGACTGCTGAAGACGAGAAAAGAAGCGAGCAGCAGCCCATAGTAGCACCTCATGTCCTAGCATTGGCATGGAAAGCAATCGGCTTATCACACGCTCATTGGTCCAGAGTTACGCACGAGGCGGCTTCAAGAGTAGAAGTACAATCCAAGGCCATTAGGTGCCTACGCAAGTCCTTGGCCGCCGAGTTTGGCAGATCCAAGGATATCAAAACCTTCTTCAGCCTTGCCCTTTTGCTGGCTGAGCGTAGAGAATTGCCGACGGCGATAGAGCTCGTTCGATCGGCATTGCTGTGCAACAAGGAAGAGGGCGCGCGATACAGTCTACTTCACGGCTCCTACTGGCAGGAAAGGACGCTGATTCCAGTCTGGCACCTCCTGGCCTTGCTCTTGAGTGCCAGACAAGACTACGCTATGGCGTATCGTGCCTGCGAGGGCGCGTTGGAACAGTTCGGCGACCACTCAATTCTTTTCGGCAAAGGCGAAGGCGCTTATCGCAGCGAGCACTTGCAAGTCGCCGACGCGAACGGTGCTACGGACGTGCCGTCTCGTGGCCTGGTTGACGATATGGATGATGCCGAAAAAGCAAGCATCTTGGAGGTGAAAATGACGCAGCTCGCCTTGACCGAGCTCCTCGAGGGCCCAGATGCTGCCGTCAACGCCAGCTACGAGCTCTTGACCGTATTCTCGCGATTGTTTGGTACAATGACTGTTCAGCCCGCCGTCACTGCTGCTCCTCAACTGGCTCCGCCAAAGACATCGGGAACTTTGCGAAGCATTCGCGGCAGTATCTTTGGAACTAAAACAGACCGATCACGTCCTCCGACCAGACAGCAAAGTACTCTCGTCGTGAAGAAACCAGCGACCTCACCCGCTAGACCTGCCACCTCGCACGGGTCTTCAACACCGACTCCAGCAATCCAAGTAACAGAAGAAAACAACGACTTGCCGGTTCGGCGCTCGCGGCGCGCAAGCTCAAGCCACGGGCACAAAAACGATTCCCTACGGAAGGCGAGTCTCAACAAGCGAGCTAGGAGCAGCAGTCGGCCAAGACCGGTGACGGCCAGTGGCAATTTCCATCAAGCGACAGTCGTAGATGGAGAATCGTTCTTCACGCCTATTGCCGAGCATGATCAAAACGCCTTGTTTCCGTTTAAAAAGTCTATGCAGTTCCGTGGCCCATCATTTACTCGAGCACTAACAGTTTCTTCCGTCAACTCCTGCCTCTCTACCACGTCCAAGTCCACGGAGCATGCCGAGGTATCTGTGGACGCAACACACACGTCACCCAACCTATTGCCGTTGATACAGTTTCCCAAGACGGCAGAGAAGGCACAGCGGGTAGCGCTCCTGATCAAGATCTGGCTCACCATTGCAGGATTCTACCGACGAGCCCACATGCTGGATGATTGCAAAGGGGCAGTTACCGAGGCGCAGAAATTACTCCAGAACCTCGAGGCCGACGCCGGCAGAGACCAGCCCGGAGCTGGCGGTCTCAAGCCGGCAGGATGGGCCGAGACAAAAAGCATCGATGACCTCTGGGGCGACATCTGGTCCGAAGTGAGTTTCCACCCAACTCTCCGTCCCTGCCTGTCAACCTGAAAACTGACCCAACATCACTGTAGCACGGACTCCTAGCCGTCGCTCAGGACCAACCCTACGCAGCTCGCGCAGACTTCGAGTCATCCCTGACGCACTGCCCCGACCATCCCTCCGCCACAGTCGGGCTCGCCAACATTCTCCTCGACATCTACAGCGAAGACCTTCTCCCTCGTCGCACCACCATACCGCTACCCGACGTCGAGCCCCCACCCACCTCACGCCTGAGCATCGACATCGACAGAACAAGCACGATCCCCTGCTCCCCGCTCGGCCTCGGTCCTTCCACAGATGACATCGCACTGGCGCAAAAGAAGACGGCGAAAAGGAAGACAGAAACCCCTGATGACCAACTCCCCATTCCATACAAAGCGACTCGCCTTCCCCTCCTCGACCGTCTCGCCGCCCGCGAGCGAGCCTTGACCCTCCTCTCAGGCCTGACGCGCCTCGGCACCGGATGGGACTACTCCGATGCTTGGTTCGCCCTGGCGCGCGCCCACGAGGAAAGCGCTCAGCCGGAGAAGGCGAAGGAGGCGCTGTGGTGGTGCGTCGAGCTCGAAGAAGCCATGGGTGTGCGTGGGTGGCGAAGCCTGGCCGACGGAGGGTACATTATCTAATTTCAACGACACATTAATTAAAGTATTCATACACTGGAGCTGTAAAATAATATGACCAGAAAAGGGGGTTCCATCCTCTTTTGTGCCTTGTTACTTTCAGATTGCCGAGACGATGCTTACAGGTAGATGCTACGTCCCTTACCAATCTGTCGTTGTAATCCAAGCACACACATCTCATCGCGAAACGTACGTTTGAATAAAGCAATGGCGTAGCTTGGAATGACCTGCTCGACCCAGCCTCGGAGCAGGGCAAGTTTCACATGCCACAACGGCCCTTTAGCAAACAAGACTTATCATCTGTTGGACGGGAGGCCGGTCAATTTTGCGCATTGTGTTTTCGTTACATCTATATCATGCGCGTCATCATTTACACGCTCTTACCGCATACCTATGCTATCGTCTATCCCTGCTATTCAATGATCGATGCCACCCCCTCTTCTCCAAGAAATTCTACTCATCCTGTCTCACCGCCGACTCTTCAACAGGTTTTGGAGATACGCAGAGAACGTCTTCTTGTCCGTCGAGGTAGTCAACGACGTGAGGAACTCGTTACCGTCGACGCCCAGGGTGGGGAAGAGGTTGTTCTGCAGCTCCTGTATGAACGCGTCGCCAACCTTGACGTAGATAGTCTGTTCCAGGGCGGCAATCTCCGTCAGGAGTTGTTTGGACTGGGCGTCCTGATGGGGTCGAAAGTTTGGGTTTCGGAGGACGTCCCAGCACACGGTGTGGAATTTTTCAATCATGAACCTGTCGAAGCCTGGTATGACGGGTTTCGGACCCGACGAGGGAGCCGTCGGCCCTGAGGAGATGGTAGCGACATCGGGTCCGCCCCAGATGGAAGAGATGCGGGCCATGATGGTGAACGCCAGACGACTGGAGACGATATTGTCTTCGAGTGTGCGGGCGAGCTCGATGATGGAGGCGATCATGGGCTCGAAGAAGCCTTGGTTGGCTTCGCTGACAAAGACGCCATCGAGGCCGTTGTTGAGGATGATCTGGAGGAAGGAGAGGTACTCGCGCCTGAACTCGGCGAGCTGGATCTCGTCGTCTGTTCCGGTGATGGGCTCTGAGAGGCCGGCAAAGATACGCTGAAGCAACGGTGTCAAGAGGACGTTGAGGACATCGTAAATCTCCGACTTGAATCCGAAGACCACCTGGTCCAGGAGCCGGAGGAACATGGCCATCTCGTCTTTGGAGGAGCTTTGCGACAGCAGACCTTCGATCCACTGGGGGAGCTGAGGCAGTACGGCTGATCCGAGGACGCCGAGCAGCTTGGAGAAGGACGATCGGCAAGCGGTGCGGATTTCGGCCGAGGAGTTCAGTTGGTTGAGGGCAATCAAGATGGCTTCTGCCGCTCGTGCAAACTCTTCCGAGACGAGGCTGTGCGAACGAGGTCGGCTGCTGGCGGCGCCTGATCCTGGTGTCCAGTCGGAAAATCCGTGAGCCAAGGCCCCGAGCGCCATGACGATGTGATGGATTTGGAGGGTGGCCTGGGCATCACCAGACTTGGCTCGAGGGAGATGGAGCTCCATGTCCTGGAACATGGGGTTCATGACCGACCGCGCGTAGACGGCCTGCTTCTCCGGTGGCGTGCTCTGGGTTGAGGATATGCAGCCAATGGCTTCAAAGAGGTAGAGCTGGCTGTTGAACAACGCGTCGGCCGAGTGGTCCGACTCGTCAGACGACATGTCGTCATCTGCGTCCTCGCCAGGTATCTCTGCCTTGATGGGCAACAGGTCGCCGATGGACTGGATGACGGTTTCCGCAACGTTGCCGACCTGGCTGCGAAGTTGTTTGATGAAGCGGTGGAACAGATACCATGATCGCGTCTTGATTCGGACATGGTCATGGTGCACGAGCCGTACGAAATTCTCCAGCACTTGAGGAATGTACTGTGGGTGGCTTTCAAACACGATCGAGTATCGGACGCATATTTCCATGTACTGAAGCAGAATGGCCGGGTGCGACGAGTGCGCGATAGCTGCAGCATGACATTAGGAACCGAAGATGAAGCGTTTGACTCGGGGTGTCTCCTTACCGGAAGTAACCATCTTTTGCATCATGACAACGAGCCTTTCCGACGCCTCGTTTGACGGCTGAGACTTGACACCGATGCCATGATTCGGTAGCGCAAGCTCCCCAAAGAGGTACATCTCGTGCAGTGCCAGATCCAAATCCCTCCAGTCCATAGTTGAGCCTTGCTGATCCAAGGTCTGGAAGGTCACGGACACGAGCTTGCTGAGTATGTCCATGTAGAGGTTGAGATCGATGACGGCAATTGTTTTTTGCAAATTCTGCAGCTTCCGCCTCAACTCTTGGAACTCTGCCTCGTCCGTCTGCTCGTCCTCGTTGCCCCACGTCGATGTTTCGTCGTATCGCATCTTCCGAATGATGGCGTCGAGGATAGGGACGAGCATGTTGGTGAGGTCTGTTGTGAGCGCGTTTGACTTTCGCAAGAAAGTGAGGAGATCCGTGAGTGCGGGGACGACGGTCGAGCAGATTTCGTCGTAGTCATCAGAGAAGAATCGTAAGAGGTAGGGCAAAAAGCTGACGAGATACTCGTTCGCCTTCTTGGCTTGCGACGCCGACATCTGCGAGTCGTCGAGGGCCCTGACTATGTCTGAGAAGATGGTGTTGACAAGTTTCGCCACGGCCTCGGCGAGGTCGGTGTCGTAGTTGGGCGTCCCTTGCGAGGCGCTCAGCGGGGGACTCGCGATCAATTGTCCAACTATGTCCTGGAGGTTGAGAAAGGTAATCAAGTCTATCTTGTCTGAGGCCTTCATCTTCTTGCCGCATATTTCAGTCAGCGTCTCGATGGCTGCGCCTCGAACCTGGTCTTCCTTGCCCGAGTTGTTTCGGCCAACGAAAGGCAGCAGCAATCCAATCATGTCGCCGCTCACCACGAGGGATATGTCCATCCAGCTGACCCATTTTCCGATCACCTTCAAGACAAGCTCCACGATGGTGTCGTTGTCCCCATGCTTGGATAGCAGCTGCTTCCAGGACTCGGCGACTTTCTGCATATCTTGGGCGCGAAGCTGGTCCTTGAGTTCCGTGTTGCGCTTAGCATCGTTACTTTGGCGGAACAGCAACATGTCGGCGATCTCGTCGTGAATCGATGATAAGATGCGAAGATACAAGAGCACACCGCTGACGCTATCTCGTTGACTGGGCACGCCTGTCAATTCCCAAAAGTCATCCAGGAAGCTCTGCCATCCATCTTGGTATAGGAAGACGAAGAGATAAGTCAGAGTCTGCGTGAGCTTGTTCTGTAGCGAGACGGGATCGGGGTCCTGGTGCGCATCGGGACCGTAGCTCTGACGTATGTATTGCAACAGAGTGTATTTGAGGTAGGACAGGCTATCGGCATCGAGCCCTTGGTTATGAACGGCATAGTTGACGACATCTAGGCACACCATTCGCAGCACCTCTGTCCGACGGGGTGTCGTCACGAAAAGGTTCGTGCATGTTTGCCAACCTTGGGGGTCTGACCGCAGCTGGTTCAAGTATTCCCAAGCTTGCCCATAGGTGGCCTGGTCCGATGCGGGGGCGGACAGAATCTGGACGGCATTCTCAATCTGGATGATGCAATCGAATCAATACGAGTGGTCAAGGTATTATGAAGGAGAATCGAGCCTCATCCTTGCAAGTCTTGATGCGTAGTCACAAGCTTCGTCGGGCATGCATGAGGCGGGGCAGCCCATGCAAAATGATGAAGATGAGGATGCGACGCGGGGCATACCTGAGCTTCCATACTCGATATCCGATCAGAAGGTCAGACTTTTCTTGATCGAGTGTAAGAGTCTTGGAGGTGCAAGCGCGGCTAGGAACCTGACGGCCTTATTCTTGAAGCATGCAGCATGCTTGTAGGGTCCGACAACGAGGCTATCGCGGAGTCATGCCTGCGTCGAGGGAGGGCGATATGGATGGCTGGTCGTTGGGAATGCGGGTAAGATGACCTTTCCGTCGGACGTGATGAAAGCGAGACGATTGATTTGAACCAAAGTTTTCAGCCAAGAAGGGCTTTCGAGCGTCCAGAGGGCCGTGAATGTGATGTCTTTGGGGATACTATGTGCGTTCAGCTTGCCCGCAAAATCAGCTCAGGTCGCGAGGTTGATGCTGTGGGGTCACTTTTTTCTTGGTAGGAGTGCCCGCGCCTGGCGGGAGATGTTCGGACAAAGTCCAAGCTTAAGCTTGCCTTCGGTTGTTTTTGCACGTGCGGTTTTCGTACTGTGCAATTCTCTTATGATAGATGCAACAATACAGTGCGGCTTACTGACCAATCCTGCCGTGTATTCCATTGGGCACCCAAGCTAATACCTCCCTCGATATCTGTCACGACTAGCTTGGAACTGTCGGGAAGAGTTTGTGAGAACCAACAATGCCAGCGTCTGATCCGTCGAACGAGTCATACCAGGATAGACGAGCAACAACAGGACCAAGTCGGTGACCACATGCATAAAGGACCGCGTGCCCCCGCTGATCCGAAGAAGCAAGTTTCTTGCAATATGTGGGCATGAAAAACTCACACTCCCAGTTCATCTGCCACGAAACAATCCCGTGACATATTTGGCCGCTTCTGTCATGGACTTGCTTGAAAACGCAGTCATTGCCGATGAAAGAGCCGAACATAATAACATTGCCGCTTCCTCACTGTTACAAAGCGTGGGTACCAGGCCATGGCGGTGCTGGCGATATCAGAACCTTTGCATGAGCATCCTGAGGATGATATCACGGTCGCCATCGGAGAGGAGTTCGCGGCACTATTTATTTGCGAAGCTCAGGGTGTTGTTTCCTCGGCCTGTTGCTCAGTCTTATCTACTGGTAGTACGGAGTAGTACAAGTAATATGACTCTGTAATAAGCGAGTCCTTACACACGTGGTGGTCCTTTCAGGGTAGCGATGTCCGAAACACCGAGATTATCGTGAGTGAGGCCTAACGAACCAGGCTCCGACAGTTTCATGGGATTGGGAGACGGCCAGGTCACAATCGTCTCCTGCTTGTAAAAGCGAAGAGCAAACGGCCACACTTGGATAGGTCTGATAGGAGGATTTTGTACATACTCTTGTCACCTCCCTCACATATATGTTTCTCCTGGGAAAGTATTACTCCCTGTAGATCCTAGATCAGGGGCAAAGCGCTTCGGAATGTTGGAAACCTCTCCTATTGCGGGGGAGCCGGGGATGACTCTGGAAATAAAGGAGCAGTTCCAATTCGAAACGTCCCCTTGGAGTTACGGGTAGGCACGCGAACGAACCATGCATATATGTACGACATAATTAAACCCATCTAGCCCTGCAAACAAACATACATACTTACAGTCCCAGATTCCGCATGACGGATGATACATTCACGAGCCTTCATACAGTTGAACGCAACGCTCGAAGGACCAGAGCCCGTCAACTCATCCCGGCCACGACGAAATTATCAAATCACCGGGTATTATTGATACACCTGAAAGTAAAATTAGCCTCTGGATCAACCTACACACCAGCTGAGCAACCAGGGCAGGTACATTGTATCCCTTTAGAGGTCTTAAGGGAGCTTTCATGTATAAACCCCACATTCATAAAATACAGTCAAGTACATGATCACATGGATATATTGTGCCTATTGACAAGGAATAGAAAGTAAAATCTTGTAGCTTGCATAATTCTGTAACTCTTATCATCATACAATTTGTATAGGATATAAAGTACCGCTATAATAGGCTTAGCTCATTCGCTCACATCCTTGTGAGCGACCTAAAAGCTCCCTTAAGACCTCTAAAGGGATGTATGTACAGGTTGCCAAGGCCAGAGACGCAATGTCATTCGGCAACACAAGCTGAGCAACCTCGGAGGCACCCTCCGGGCGCGCTCGAATGACGCGTAGATACGTGTAGAGTGGATTTGGGCCTTTTGCCCTCTCCTTTTACGGGGAGAGACAGCCACGTGCGGAACCAAGTCGTCTAGTGAAATTGAGCTCAGGGGATGCCGGAACAAATAGCGAGCGTTTGCACACCTCGACCATACGTTCCTGCAGTAGCGTAGTTGTGCAGCAGCACAGCTGGGCGCATGAACGCAGGGCGAATAGGCTGCTGGTGTGATGGCCATGCGCTAGAAGCTGCAGCCGGCCTTTTTGCCTCGCGCAGGGGACAGGGATCGCAGCACAGTGCAATCTCCGACTACGGCAGGTACCTGAGTCGTTGGTTCGCCCGGACTGCGCGCAGCCAGATGTAACGTGCAAGTAGACACAAGCGGCACGTGCGCTACAGGTATTGTTTGTATGTACTGAGGCGGCAAAGACCGCTGTAATTTGACCCGGGGTACGGAGTTCATCCCAAGAAAAGCATCACTCAGGCCTGTCGCTGGCGGATCGGCCGAGCATCTCCTTGGAACGCAAAGTACGCATTTTTTGTATCGATAAAGCTCTTGACCAATCGAAGAAGTGGTGATCTAAGATACATACTCTTTCACGGACTTTAGCTTATCGTATAAGTACTAGCAACCCC
>JADHZA010000516.1:0-14166 GCA_018831705.1 Torrubiellomyces zombiae | reverse complement strand
GAAGAAAAGTACGCACCTCGGCCAGACGTGTGACTTCTGGCTAGTCGTGCCGAAGCACGACATGCTGCTGCCGTAAGAAGCGCCATGAGCGGCCTTGATTGAGCTGCTTTCGACGCTGCGCGGATTGAGCGGAGGTAAGACTCCTCCTGTTGCCAGTGCCCAGAAGTTGTTGAGAAGCGCCGAAGATAAGGATCTATGTAGTAGTCCGTAGGCCTACGGAGTAGTAAGGTACGCTTTTTTGGTGGGACGCATGAAACGGTTGGTAGGTAGGTGGGTGACGGTGCAGAATCTACTATCGATAAGAAAGGAGAAGTCCTCCTTTGCAGCATCATTTGTTCATGACGATGTCTCAATGACCGACCCCATTGCAGAATTGGATCCTCCGGATACCCTAACATCTCGTTTCTACCAGCTGGAGAAATACTCGAGCAAGGAGTAGTCCGAGCCTCTCGTCAGAATGGCCTCGTTGGCCCGAGGCTTTGTCTTCCCTGGTTGTCGACGTACCATGCTGTCACGCCAGTCTTGTTTCGCAGCACCGAAACGACGCGCCCCAGCATCTCACTCCTTTACCACCTCGCTTTCTTTCCAGTCAACCTCGAAAATTGTCCAAGCATCCAAAAGTCAGCTTTCACGCTCCAACGCCTCCGAACCAAAACCCTCGTCTACGTCGCAAGCCGCCATCGCGCCGAGTCGGTACGCCTTCATCAAGAGCTTAGCGAGCAAACAGACGCCGACGATTCTCTACGAAGCGCCTTCACATTTCTGGTTCTACTTCGGTTGCTGGTCGAGCGGGTTATCCATATTAGCATGGACGGTTCTCACGGGCCCTACGGTCATCCAACAGCCCGATGGCATTCCACAATGGGTCGGCGTTGTGTACGGCGCATCGTACGTTCTCCTCGGCTCGATGGGCTTCTACCTCATCTCGAAGACTCCCAACATCGTCAGCTGCATTCGAATTCTCCCACCAGCGCGGCTAGGATCTACAGTGGCCGCTGCCTCCCGACGTGTACCAACTCCCGGCGCAGCAGCTGCCGAGCCCGAGCTGGAGTTGACGGTGAAGCGCATGTTACCCTTTCTGCAACCCAAGGTGGTGACGACCAGTCTTGCGAGAGTGTCGCTCAAGTCACGCTTCTCCTTACCTGAGGAATACGTACCTGAACTGAGGAGACTGGCGCGCGAACGACAGGAGGAGGCGAACCGAAGAGCATTGCACAAGTTTGACATGGAACACCTGCTCACGATGCCTTTTCGAAGGCTGGGGAGGGCGTCGGCAAACTTGTTCCAAGGCGTTCGAGCCGCGTGGACGGACATGGGGTACGGAGTTATTCTGGCCAACGGCAAGGCGTACAAGGTAGACGTGACTAAGGGGTTCGCCCACGACGGGTTTCGCACGTTGGAGCGCATCGTAGCGGTTAAGAGCTAGAGCAAGTGATTAGATGTACATACTGTTGCATTTCCTGGAGTCCACCAAAGGTCGCCAGACCAGTCAATCTCGTTACCATGTCCCTTTCTTTGGAAGGCGAGGTATTGATATTCAAGGTCACCAATCGTCGGCTATACTAGTATTTTGTTTAATTAGCCACTCACTAGTAGTATCCGAGTCTTCGGGATTTCGGTACATGGGTCGGGATCAGTGCCCTCGAAACGAAGGTGTAAGTCGGCCCTCCGACCTGTTTAGACGTGGGGACGGCCAGTATAAGGCTACTTCTCCACCTATATGCGACGGCATATAGTGGACGGCGACTCGCTCTCTCTCAAACCCGTCCCACGGGCCTACCCCGGTGTGCGGCCAATTGAAGGTCGGCGCTACGAGGCCCGTTAGCCGAGCCTTCGTCGCTCAACGTAACATCATGTTGGTAAATTACTAATGAATGCATGGGACACGTACAAGTATGACCCAACAAGCACGCTTACTTTGCTTACAATACATGTCTGTCAGCATGAAAGACACGAGATATTTGTCTCTCCTTCACGAACCGTGACGTCTGATTTGCTACATTGGAAGCCCAAAACCCTCTTGCATCTTGCGAAAGCACCCTCTCGCGAAGCGTTTGAACCATCACGTCGGACCTCCAGCTTAAGCCATGGCGCAAGCGATCGACAAGATTTACCAGGACGCTGTGGCGTCGAAACTGTTGCCAGGCGCATCGATCATAGTTGGTGACAAAGAAGGTACGTGCAGGAGATGGAGTGATTTCTCATCTATAATGGCCATCGCAAGTCTGATCCTTCAGCTAGGTAACCTCATCTACTCGGGGTCCTTCGGCAAGGACAGTCCGCGAGAAGATCGTGATGTGGCCTTCACATCCTCGACCATTGGTCATCTCGCCTCCATGACCAAGCTCATGACATCCGTCGCCGTGTTACAGTGCGTAGAGAAAGGAAAGCTCAATTTGGACGAAGACATGCGATCCAAACTGCCGCCCATGGGGGATCACGGCATCCTCACCAGCTTCGATACGGACAACAAGCCGACGTTCGAGCCCATCTCCACCCCCATCACCCTACGAATGCTCCTCACCCACACCTCGGGCCTTTCGTACGACATGTTCGACGAGCTGCTCATCAAATGGCGCCAGTCACGCGGGGAGGGAATGTGGATTGGAAATACGGTCGAAGAGAAATGCAACCTGCCCTTGGTTTTCGCGCCCGGCACTGGCTTTGTATATGGTGTCGGCACCGACTGGGCAGGCCTGGCCGTCGAACAGGTTGCGGGCACGAGCCTGGATGCTTACATGCGCAGTCATATATGGGAACCGCTAGGGATTGAAAAGGACATGTCTTTCTTTGCCAGATCGAAGCCTGAAATGCAAAGCCGCGTGGCAGAAATGGGCACACTCAACGACAACGGCGAGCCGCCAGCCATCCTGCAGACCTTCGACTTCTTGGCCGGCATGACGGGCTGTCTTGGTGGTGCCGGTGTCTTTGGTTCCGCCGAGGCCTACCACGCGTTCGTGTCGGCTCTGTTCCGTCGCGATCCCAAGCTGCTCTCCGAGGCGTCGTATAAGGAGCTGTTTCGCCCACAGCTCGACGCCAAGACGGAGCAAGCCTGCAACGAATACCTCCAGTCACCGCCGGTTGTCAGGGAATGGTTGGCACTGGGGGTTCCTGCGTCCATCAGGAAGTCGTGGTCACTTGCGGGAATGGTCAGCTTGAGCGCCCAGGAGGGTCGTTTCGGACAGAATACGACCATGTGGTGTGGTGTTCCCTGTGCTCAATGGTTCATGGATGAGGAGACTGGTGTTTGCGGGACGATTGTTTGCCAGATCCTACCGGCTTTGCATCCAAACATCATGAAGCTTCACGAAAAGATGCAGATTGAGGTCATGAAATTGGTCAAGGCGAAGAAAGGTTCAGGCTCGGGATCTGGTTGAATGCAGGATGGCATGATGGTTCTGGGCCAGATAGAGGAATCAGACACCGAAGGGGGGGTGGTATCGACGCCTCCCAAAGAGCTAGAAGACGATATCGGCTGGTGCCCAGGACTTTCTCAATTGCCGGTCATGATCGTCACTGATCGTGCGTGAATAGATATGGAACGCGTCCGTGGGCTGAAAATTAGGTCATGAAAGCTTCTTTGCTCGTCCGCATCACGTGGGGACACGTGTGTCGATCTTTGAGTTTGCCGACATGGCACACCTTGCATCGAGTCCCCAGATGGCATCCAGTGGTGAGAATGTCGGAAGAATGCCGTCACTCGTAATGTCCGTGCATATACGCGTACCAGTGGCCGGCGGTGTGTTCTCACATTGTGGCTCGGTGTCTGTCCCAATCGAGCATGCCGGGGCCCATGAAGGATCGTCGTACATACGTAGGTGCAAACTAACATGTCATGTGGCTTCTCGACGACGCCTGCCTAGGGCCGAAGGATGTGGGGGTTCAAGGGGGCGTCGACTTGAATCATTTCTGGAACAGCCGCCCGTAGCGCATTCGTGTCGCATCTCGCCGCCGATCTTGTCTTTTGCCTTGCTGCGACGGTCGCGAAAACCCTCTCTCCTCTAAGATGAGTAATGACCAAGTCTCAGATGAAGACTGCTGAAGACTATACGGAAAATTAAAAACACAGCATGTAATACCATTACCGACGCCTCGGGACGATACCTGTCAGCTGGCACGTACTAGCAGTTATAGGGTGGCACGGTGATTAGTACTGGGGGCGTGCAACTTGAGGCACTGATCTGTGAGGTGACAGCCTACATACTGATAATGCTAGAACTAGTAGTAGGTTACTGCAGGCATGGCGCGCAGCCCACCCTTCTCCCAAGCCAATCGCGTATTAGCAAACTTGCCTGGGGGGGATACACGTGCTTAGACTTTGGCTTCCTCATTGATCATCGCGATTGGAAACACGACTTGACCGTCAGATAAATTAAATTGCACTCCCGGGAAATGATCTACACGTTACGGCCTGTGCTTGAAACGATTGTTGAAACACGCACCGAGGGGATCTACATACATGCATGGCCAACGGGAATATCTTGAACTTAGTCCCGGGTAATGAGGTGGAAAGAGGATGCATAATGACCTCACAGGCGAACCCCACGGTGGCGGCGCTAGCGAAGTTTCCTCGGCGAGATCAACCAGCGGGGAACCCGGGGGGGCCCTGGTACAGGTAGCCAGTAGCGTACCACCACGTACAATAAGCGACATCGATGTATGTACATACTTGGAAATGGAAGCGGGGGCAGTGACCAAATTGTGTGCGATAGTCCAATCGATAACCTTGCTCACCTACCCTTAAGGGTCCATGATGGTTTTTTTTTTTCGGGTTGAGCCAAGCAAGCTGAAGAGGGTTATCATATGTGGGATGAGTCAACTGTCGGTCAAGGCCCGGGTCAC
The DNA here is from genome assembly GCA_018831705.1 of Torrubiellomyces zombiae. NCBI lineage: Eukaryota > Fungi > Ascomycota > Sordariomycetes > Hypocreales > Ophiocordycipitaceae > Torrubiellomyces > Torrubiellomyces zombiae. The sequence continues at coordinate 9,324 of JADHZA010000516.1, read as the reverse complement.
ACAGATTGGGAATGAAGTTGAACAGAGATCTTCATGACACCACTTCGCAACTACATACGTACTATCATCTCCCCAACATTGAACCCAGACGTGAGCTTCTATTTACATTAATAGCATCAATACCAGTGACATGCACCATCATCAGAATCGGCCCCAGACGTTTTTTCTCGGCTATCGTAGTTATACTACTACTCACGCTAAGTAGCTATACTACTAGATACCTGTATGCTACGTGTTACCTGACTGGCAGAGTAGCTGGAAGGCTATTTCCCGATCGAGAAGCAGAGTCGTGTTATTCGCGCAGCTCACGTGTTACTATTCACACAGCCCACGTAATCTCATCTCTGTTACATCTTTGGCCACTCACTATATCATTAACAACGCAGCCAACAGCACGCCAAGCAGCGTAGCTAGGCAGTGCTTGGGTTAGCAAGCCAGCTATTAGTTACTGGCTTAGCTACCTACCCCCTTTGCATCTGTGCGAATAGCACGACTTAAGAAGAAAGCGACCTGCGTGTTTGAAAAAGTATAAAAGTCATTGAGGTGTTTAGAATTTTCGTGACGCGCATCGTGACCTGGCTGGTCTTCTTATAGTATAGTTTGATAGATAGCTCCGGCACAAGTCTTGAATATAAAATGCTCATCGACATCCATACATGTACGTTACAGACGATTCACTTCTTTCCTCTCTACGGATTCGACAATCTGGAGTCGCATCTTGTACACTCCAGAACTGCATTTCTCGGCGCCCTGCACCAAGGATCTGAAGCTACAAAATTGGCACCGGCCTCCACAGACAAATTGTACAAATATCATTCAGCATCAACAAAGTCTAGACGCATTCAATGGCGTTCCGGCGCTATCTCAAACGACTACTCTGCAGTCATCGGAGACAAACGGAACAAGAAAAAAAGCCCGGGCTAGAGTTCGAGCAGCGCCCATCTCAACATGCTTGCCGGTTTCTGCAACTACCTCTCGATGTCCTGCTTCTCATCGCCGACGAGCTCCCTTGGCACGCCAAGGCCGCGCTTGGAATGACGTGCTTCGGTCTGCGCATCATCGTGGAGCATCATTACCGTCTCGACTACCAAGATCTGAAAGCTAATGCGACTGAATACAAACTGCTCCTCGGCTGTTTGGCTCGAGAAAGTCTTGATCGATTCGCGTGCAGCCGTTGCATGATGCTGCATAAGATCGTGCACAAGGATGTTCCCGCGCAGGACCCAGCTGCTCTCTACCGAGCTTGTCCGTTGGAAGGGGCAACTCGATGGCTATACTATGCTACCGAGCGTTATGTTAATCAACATTCTCACATCCAAATTGCCCTCAAATACACCAGACTGGTGGACACTATAGGCAATGCCAGACGACGATACCTCGAGAAGCTCCTGCAACCTTACCAGTACACCGTGCGTGATCCGGAACGCCCAAAAATGACCATCTCTATCAGGCCCCGCATCGTGAACGGCAGGTATCTTGTCCTCATGGAATGGCGAATGAAGAACAATTCGGTTTTGTTCAATGATCAATTTACATTTCCACGCTCGATCCGCTGCCCCGACAAAAGACACGCATCGACTCTCCTCGGGATCTTGGCTCTACCCACGTTCGAGCTACCGTCCGGTCATTCCAGCCGGACCGAAAAACGAGGGTCCTGCCGGAGGTGCGCGACAGATGTCGCCGCGCGAGGAACTGTGGGAAACGGTGTGATAAGCCACTGGTACGATTTCGGACCTGAAGTGGTATCGCAGTTCCCCAACGATTGGCCACAACCGGTGATTCGAGAGGCGTCTCTGCAAGGGAAGATGAAGATTCGTGAATTGTATGAAACGGGGCTGAGATTACGGATGAAAATACCGGACTGGGATACAGACGATCATTGCTACCTCTTTTGGGCGGGATTTTGACAATCTTTGCCTTAGGAAAACTGTGTTGTGTGCGTGCGTGTATTGCGTACGCACTCTAGAATACTCGAGCATGTAGTCCTGGGTGGCGGTCCAAAGCTGGAGGTTCTGGCGAATGAGGTGGCCTGCAGGGTATATGATGTGACAGGCGGAAACGGGTGGCACAATGCCAAGAAGCTGGTGGTGGTGGAGGAGGTGGGGGGTGCTGTGACCGCATGGATGGTCAAGCCGTCGCCGGTAGCCTAATGGCGGATTGTTGAAGATCGCGTTGGCTGCTCAGAGCGCCTCATCTCGCTGAAACGCCGCATGAACCCTTGGGTCGGTGCTGAAGCCAACTGGAGGTGGCTAGGAGAGTTTCATGAAGCCGCATCCGGGTCCGTGCTCGACACTGCCTCAAGGCAACGACGTGAAGTTGACATCGCGCTCCAACATATGGATAGTACCACCAGCATGCAGGCATCATCCTATTTTGTACATGGCGCTGCTGCACGGTAGAGGGTCCATGAGAACGCTTGCCATCAGGGTCACAGAGTACAGGGGTGCTTATCAGTAGCAACGTGGGGGGCACGAACACCCCTCCCGCCCTTGGCTGATATGACATGTTTCCGAGCGCATTCAAACGAGAGAACCTACTCTCATGTCCGCTTCTCGGAATGGCAAGCTGGACGGAAGCAGATTGCTGCAGACCAGGCCGGGGTGCCATTGCCGGTCAAGATGATAATTCGAAATGACGACTTCCACTCGTACGAAAGATGATGACCGTGTCCCTTTGATACATACTTCGAAAGCATCAAGCAATACCCGCTGTTCATCGGTGAGCGGCGGGGTCAGTAGCCGGCGGGGCCATACATACATGCAAGCAAGTAGGTATTTTTGCTTCTGGATATTCCGAGCATGGGGAAACCATCCTCTGTTGGAGGAAAACAGATGGCCGTTGGAAGGAATCCGCCAAAGAGGAGGTGAGACAAGGGTGGTCCGGCGGGCCTCCCAGCCACAGAGTCGTGCTGGCAAGTATGGGCACAACCTGTCGCCTTCTACATACGTCAGCGCCACGCACCGGCCGAGCTCTGAAACCGCACGGTCGCACTGGCTGTTGGCGATCTCGCCGTCTGCGATGCGACGCTGCAGAGGCCCATCTGGCCCGCGGAAGCAAGGGTGAGCGAAGCGCGCGACCAGGACTGATGAACGTACAGAGTATGCTTCTCTGCTATTAGATGAACACATGGCATCGCTGTGGTTGAGAGAACAGAAGACGACGGGAAGTTTACAGTGATTGAAGCCTCTTACCCCCTACCTGTAACTACGTAATTTACAGCACGCAGCTGCCACGCGAGAGACGCCATGCCCACCCCCGCATGTTGCTTCTTTCGCCCACTGTCCAGCGTCCGCCCACTTTATTTCCCCAGACATCGCAATTTCCCGCGGCTAACAGATTTCCATTGATGTCTGATGCGAAACGGGCTCCTCATCAACACCCTATAATTTACCGTCTTGCAGACATATCACAATAACCCTATATTAATTTAACCTCCGTACACTTAAACAAACAAACAGACCCGGACGGCACTGAGCTGTGAGCTCTGCGGATGTGCTCCGTCGCCGCCACATGCAGGTCGAGTCGCATGACACTGAGGGGTTGTCGCGAGACTGGATGCCGCCATGGATCAATTGGCCTCTGGCATTGGCTGGCCGGCTCGCCGTGATTCAGAATTTTCCCCGGTCACACACCCAACCGGCTGTCTCGTGGCACGGCGACGGTGCAATTTCCCAAGGGCGAACGAGCCAAACCGCGAGGCTCGCCGTCATGTGCGTCCAGCGGCCAGAGACAGCATGGCGGGGCAGGAATGCACAACATGAGGCCGCAAGACGATAACGTCCACAACAAACGTACGTGTATCCAGCCGTTGATCCAAACACTCGTCTGCTTGGCAACGGTTCCGCAAAGTGTGTAGAATGTTTATATCTGCAATAATACTGGGTGTCGAATATCGACGAAGTGCCATCCGGCCCGTGGTACGGAATGCTGTGGAGCCCAGGCTACATAGTTGTAGTACTGCAATGCTGTGTATGTATGTGCAGCCCAGTAGCGGCACCACGGCCTGCAGCCGACGTCAATAGAAGGCTCTATTTGTACAAGGCCGAGAGCAACAACGGTCCATCACGAGTCTGGCCAGAACCACGCTTGACCACCTCTGTAAGTACTAGCACGTAGCCATTACATTGCTTTTTCCACAACAAATATATCTACTATGTACATCGTACTCCGTACTCCAAATACACATACTTTATACTTGCAATGCCTCAATGCCTTCAGTCGTCCTCGTCGATGCCAGGATAGGATGGCGGTCAACGTAGTCTCACGTGGTAGTTGGGAGGCTAGTGCCGAGAAGGATGAATCTTGTGGATATTTGTAAACATGCCCTCTTCCATCAGGAAGAAGAATCCTATCGCACGTGAGACAAACTCTCAGCACTGGACCTGCCGACGTTTCTCAAAGATAAGACTTCTGGATCTCACTAACCGCTAGTTCTGCCTGGGGGGGAGCAGAAGAGAACCAGGGTCCAACCACTCAAAGACGGACTCGGTGTGCGATCGTCTCTCGCAGGCTGCAGGAGGATTCGCGCTTGACGCAGACTGCCATGTCGTCGGAAACGAAATGCGTGCATGCGATCTTCCCTTCCCCCCTTGAGCGTGCCGTATGTATGTCCATACAGCCAGGGTTCCATCTTGATGCATCGGACGTTTACCCTTGGGAAGAAAATCAGTAAATTGCGTGACAGGGAGTTCTGACCGTATCATGGCACCATGGTGGCACGTCATGTGCGTCTTGTAATGTACGGCGCCTGATCGTCGAGCGAACAGCTCCCAGGCTGTGGCAGTTTATTCGCCCAGGCCCGTGGGGCGCCATCTGCTGAGCACGCCAGCCGCTGACCCCAATCAGCAGGGGGGGTCTGGTCGCCTGGCGACCGGGAGTGCTCGCACACCATCAGCGCTCAGGGGGGGAGGGGGGGGGAAGGGCTCCTCTGAGCCAACGAGCGTCGAGATAACCCCGGCGGCGGCATCAGTGGCCGCACGAATGGGACTGCGTTGCGGGAGGCCAGCACCGTTCGTTGTTTGATTAACTAGCGGCGCCACCGGTCATCGTTGCAGGCATCCATCCACCATCCACCATCCCCCCCAAGGCTTCTTTGGCGCAGATGGCCGGCGCGCTGTTTCGTAGATGATGGCCGCAGCAGCAGCAACAGCAGCAGACCCTTCTCCGTAATAGGATCTTCCCGACAACCTGACCTACAACTCGCTACAAGCACGCTATTCCTCCTACCTGCTCCTCCGTAGACGCTGCAGCAGCCTTTCGAGACCCCATCCAGCACCAACACCCCCCCCGGGGCTATGGGCTTTTGGACCCCTCGCGTTGGACCCTTTCACGATCCCGACGCCCGGCTTCTTTTTTCTTCCCTTTCCTCTCCTTTTCCCTGTTCTAACCTTACTCTGCCAAATTATTGCCGAGTTCCTCCGCCGCTTTTTTTCGAATTTTTATCCACCGAAAAGTCTTGTGGCTGCACGTTTTGTTCCAGGTCAGTCAAGCTTTGCAATGTGATTGATTGTTCAGTTGTCGGCGATGCTGGCTGTCCTGAGCTGTTCAGTCTGTTATCTATCTATCGGCCGGGTCTGGTGTCATTTGCCCGCCATTTTTCACTCCACCTCTTATCTCCCCTCTTTCTACAGCCTCCTCGTTTTGCTTGAACTCTTTTGCCCTGCTTTTCCCTCTCTCAATCTTGCTGTAGATTTGGCAAACTGCGAATTTTCCTCGCCGCGAACCCTTCTGTCCAGCGTGACCTTACCTCGTCCTCGGCTTGTGATCCTCTCCTGCCCCCCTCATCTTCGCCGCACATTTCAGCATCTGGCCTTGTTCGGTGCGCATCTTCGCTTGTGTCCCAGGCAAAGCTCTCTCTGCCAGTCCCAGCGTCCACCGCATGTTGAAGACTCCTCGCGAGGTTTCACCGTGGGCTCTTCCGCATCTACCCGTCGAGTCTCGCTTCTCAACGTTCGTCCCTCTCCAATCAGACTGTTCTCGAGATACCTCGTCCGCACCGTCTTGCACTACCCTAGCATAGCTTTCCATCACTTCCTACGTGGTCCAAATGACTGATATTTCTCGTGTCCAGCCTGGCAACGTGACGAATACCGCAGACGTATCTCGACATCCGGGTCTCGTCACACATAACCCCCTATGGGCTGTCTGACTCCCCCTTCTCGCTTTTGAATGGCCTCGAGCCACTTCTCCCGACCCTGAACGATCCAGCATCATTCCGCCCTCCATGCAAAAGAATCCGCCATCATGGATTCAGAAGACGGAGAGTTCTTCATAAAGGTATTGTTCTTCTTCCAGGCATGCTCGCAGAGCGCTGGCTGACACAGTCTTCATCAGCAACTGGCCACTTTTGTGCGCACCCATGAGAAGGCATTGGCCAATGCGCTTCAGTTTCAACGACGCGAAACTCGCCACAGAGCCTCTCAAAGCACCAGTGCAGTTACGATCCCATCCTCGCCGACTTTGCCCGCACGTCCCTCGACGTCGTCGTCGACCAGCTCGCTCGCTGCCGCCTTTTCCTTCGGCGCCCTCAACTTGACGTCTCAAAGCACCAAGTCGGCTAAGCTGGCACTCACCCCCCATCACCTGTTTTATCTCCTGTCCCGTTTCGAGGAGCTGGGCATCAATGTTGGTCCCATGAAAGTGCGTTTAGAGAACCTCCACGATACCTCGTCGTCGACCAACTACGTATCCTTCCTCGGAGAGACGCACCGATCCAGAAGCCACAGCGATGTCGGCTCCATTCGCTCCGTATCCAGCGTCCGTAGTGTCATGTCGGGTATGTCTGCACTATGGGCCAGCTTCGGTATAGGGGCCAGCATATCCGCCGCCAGGACCGAGCGTCAGAAGGCTGCCATCCAATCAGACCTCAAGTACCTCTACTCTGCATTCACCAAGATACCCTGTCTCAAATTATCACCTGACTGGCGAGCTCGTCTCATTCGAGGCTACGAAGAGTTTCCCTTCGATTCTGCTGTTCCCATTCACGTGTTCAAGAACCTGCAAGCATTGGAAATCAACAGCATCGATTTTCGGCAGTTCTTTGGCTGGGATCGCCTTGCAGACCAGCTACGTTCGCTAACATTGAGACACGTCGGCATCGAGGACCCGGCCGATATCCTGATTGATATCGTCTTGGACGACATGGACAAACGACGCCGAAGGACCTCAAAGTCGCAGCCATCACCGACCATTACTTGGTCCGCTAACAACAGTTCTCGACGCAGTCCTACCATTTCTGCCCCGGAACTCATGCGAGCCGCATCGGCTCCTGGTTCGCCGGACACGAGAAATATTCTAGCTGCGCTTCGAGTTGGATCCGGATCCATGACGCCTAGTGAGCGTGCCATAGAGGATGGCGACAGCTCTGATACCGCCAAGCCCCGGCTGGTTCGAACCGACTCGGGAGCGATTGCTAGCTCTCCCGGTAGGAGGACTCGACCTCGAAGTAACTCGCCGTCACGTCCAGGCAGCTCGAGGACCCAATCATCTCAAGCTCGTGTGTCGCAACATCGCATTAGACGCTCGGGATCCGGGAGTTCGCACTCGAGTCTTTCGGAACCTTGGCCTCACCACGTCAGAGGAAGCTCTAGCAACCTGCTGAGTATGGGCATCTTGCCCGCTTCCAAGTGGCGGTTCCTACGTCACCTCAGCCTGGCCGACAACGCCATGACAGCCATTCCTTCTACGAGCCTGGCCCCTTTATCCAATACCCTCTACTCGCTTGACCTGTCATCCAACCTCTTCAGTCAGATCCCCGATAGCCTCGCCACGCTTACGGCTTTACGAGCGCTGAACCTGTCACACTGCATGATCGATTCTCTGAACTCGCTTACGCGGAATCCTCTGCCTGCCATCACCGCTCTAAATTTGAGGGCCAACAGGCTCCAGTCCCTTGCCGGTGTTGAGAAGCTGTACCCGCTTGAACGGCTCGACCTACGGGATAACCGCCTTGCCGACCCCCTCGAGCTTGCTCGACTTACAGGAATTCCCGATATCCGTGAGATCTGGGTCGATGGCAACCCGTTTACCCGCTCGCACAAAGATTTTCGAATCACCATTTTCAACCTTTTCCGCTCGACGCCGGGTTACTCAGATGACATCTCTATCGACGGACTTGGACCAACGTATTCGGAGAAGCGATTGTTGGTCGGAAGAGCCCCCCTTCCGGAGACCGTTCCCGTCGTCAAGCCAGTGACGCCGGAGACGCCTACCGTTGTTGACGTATCGAAGTCAGCAGCGGTGCACGGAACCCCAAAAGAGTGCGCGGCTCTGCGCAAAGAGAGACCCATCCCAAAGGCCGTGAGCAGTGAAATCAATACCACATCAACGCGTCGGCGGAAATCTGCGAAACGACGCATCGTGGACTTGGCAATCTCTGACGTTGACTCCATGCCCGCGCCAGATTCACCGGTCGATAGCGGGAAGCCTTTTAGTTTGCCACCTTCTGCTTCGGCCTCTCCTAGATCTAGTCCACGCCTGCCAGATTTCCCAGAGCTGGTCTCTCAGCCTCCCATCGCTGTCATGGAGGGACGAAGTGACTACATCCCTTCGTCCCAAACCCCACAACGCGGTTTGTCCGGGGCACCATCCCCCGTGCCTCAGGTCTTTGGTTTTGAAGGCTTGAGAGATCCTCGCGAAGACAGCATAGGTTGGGACGTGGGAGGTGAGGCATATCGTCGGAAGATTGAGGCCCTACGTGACAGGGTCGGCAACGGTTATCTCAGCGTTCTGAGCGAGGAAGCCTGGGATGGCAGCAACGCCTTTGCGTCGGGCGCCGTGTCAGCAGTCCCTCCCCTTCGAGCCGGCCTCGTCCCACATCATGTGCCTCCAGTTCAGGCGGTCCACAGTGGCCGAACCTTCGGTTAGCTTACACATTCGAGGCAGCCTGTCCTCGATCGACTTTTAATGCTTTTGGATGATACCCTCCGCAATCGATTAGCTATGACGAGCTGTGTGTTCCTGAGATGTTGCCAATGGATTTCATGTAGTTTTGCACTGAACGCTTTCCCCCAAGGCTTGGTTTGCGTTGAGTTTTATAGTTTGCGATGCGGACGTGGTCCGCATGAGGCATAGCGATTTTGGCGTTCGGGTATGACGGTCTAAGTTTGATTTAAGCGCACTTTCTCTGATCACTCTTGTTTGGTTTTTTTTTTCACTTGAAAATTTGTTCACAGCCACGGGCGGGTGAATAATTGACCGCTGCGTTAACTTTAACTCGCATCTGTCAAGGTGGGAGGTGCTCTTGGACGAGCTTCGAGAAGAAGATAGCAATTCCTGCAATAGGAGAAAACTCATTCATATATGTTTACTAAACACATTCTCTCC
>JADHZA010000515.1:0-14290 GCA_018831705.1 Torrubiellomyces zombiae | reverse complement strand
CCCCCACACTGATTGCAACACAGATTGGGACAATCATAAGCATGACTGGCTCATTTCATGCGGAGGTCGTGCACGGTGAGAGGTAACTTATCACTTTCGTACACATGTCCGTTCGGCTGCTCCGTCTCCGTGTACAGATTTCCAACAGAGTGCGGGTGAAATGTGGCCGTCTGCTTACAATCGAGGATGTGATCGAGCCCGGGTGGATGGGTTAGTCGGAAGATACCGTGTCTGGCTCGCGTCAGTACATGTCACCAAGCAATGCGATGCGGGTGGGCAGAACCAACGAAGGTGTAAATCTTGGCGCACACACGATAGCAATGCTCTCAGGCATCATGACCTGATAACCTGCATGCGTGTGTAGATCCATCGAGCTCATGAAGCACGTTTGGGTTGGGTGCGTATGGATCCATCCCAGAACCATGAGGTCTTCGCCGGCACAATAGTCGAAGACAGCGCTCTCATTTTCTGTCTCGCATGTGTCGGAGGTACATTTTTGATCAGGTATTAGAAGACATCGTACGAACAGAGCGTTGTTGATAGGCGTTCCGCAGATAATGCCACACATTTCCAGGCCGGCCCTTGTGTTCTCTGCTGCAATCTCGAGGAATGCAGCTCGAAGCTTTCCGGGAAGAAACACGGAGCGAATGGGATCTCCGTTCTCCAGATACGCGCCCGGTTTGAAAGCAAGCCGTTCTTTCTGAGGAAGTGCAGGAGCTTCCGCCAACCGCCTCTTTGGAGGCACCGGGGGCTGGAGCGACGATCCGGGTGATGGTCTTGGGAGTTCGTCTGGTTGGCCACTCCATGAAAGCTGATGAGGAGTGGGGAGAGTCGAGATGCTGTGGTCGCGGGATATGTCGTGCAAGTGGATGGGTTTGGGCGGACGATCCGGTGGTACTATTGGTGGTCTCGATGCGATAGGAAAGAATTGCTCATGGTCGACAGGCCTTGGTTTGGAAACAGTAGGATAGACGTACTGTTTCGCAAGGCCGTGCGAGTCATGCTGCCAGTCTCGCGCGTCAGAGCTCCGTTCGTTCTCCAACGCTCTCCTCGCAGACTCCATCTGAGCTTGGAGGTCTTCCTCCCCAGTCGAGCCACGGACGCATCTGTCTGGAGGTAATATAGTATCGCGATATACGTGAGTGCGTCTATTAGTCGATCTTACAGTATCTCTACGAGCGAGTTCCTTCTGCGCCAATTCCACGGCGAGGTCTTGATTTTTTGATGCGTCGAGGATCGTAGCATTGCCGCTCAAGGTTGGGTCGCGAGCAGAGAATTCCTCGTACGAAGTCGGCCGATGGGAGAAGCCCCTTTCGTTGACTTTTCGGGCCTGCGAAGTTGCTTGCTCCCACTCTGCGTATTGCGAATTTATGAAGGGCTTTATCTCCTCCAGGTCGGCGATGACACGGTTCACACGCTTGGACAAAGGTCGAAATGCCTTTCGGCTGTCCGGACCGCGGAATTCGGGATGGGTAGGGAGACATTTGAGGACTAGGACAGAGTGTCGATAGAGCATCATGTACGCTCGTCCATAGTCTCCCTCAGCGAGCGAGATGGCCGCCTAATAGATCAATGAGCAGCTGTGCATGGCGCGAGTAGCGTGGACGGGCAGGGCAGAAAAGCATGGAAGCATCGTACCTCCTGGTGCAAGGTCTCGGCCGCTCGAGTCCAGTGCTTGAAAGGGATGTTGCAGTTGAAGTTGAAGTTCTCAGCTTGCTCGACGAGCTCCTTGACACTCTGCGGGCGCCCTGGCCTCATCACCTCGCGGGTCGCCATTTCGATGATGGCGTGATCTTTTCTTCTACCACGAATCAACGGGCCAAGGCCGAGCCGGATATGGTTTCATTCTGCTTAGTCCGCACTTCGATGGCTCGATGGCAGCCCCAGCAGTCTCTTGAATGCTGCCGACTTTCGTTTTCTGTCAATATCGTATTCCGGTGCGTTGAACGTCGTTTGACGCAGCAGGATGACGTGTGGTATCCAGCCCCTCTAAATTTAGAGCTCAGGTCACTGAGGGGCACTACCGAAAAGCGAAGCTACCCGCTGACGTAAAGGTAAACACCACGCGCGACTGTTGCTGGTGCGGCACCGCCGCAAAGGTCATTATGACAATACAACAGACGTGTAAATGTAAAAGGCCTCGTACTTTCTATCGATACTAGTCCTTTGGAAAGCTTCGTTGACTCTAGTAGCATCTGATCATCGTGATTCAAGTACTCTCCTACCCTCTGGTACTGGTGGTATCAAATAACGTCTGAAGCGGTAATCAATCGTTCAAACTTTCGCATTCACCCCATGGTATTGCTGTCATCTGCATATTAGCAAATCGTGACACAAAGCCCTGTCATCTTTTTGGCTAAGGTTGGAAAATAGATGACGTATTAGGTGGCCTGTCATGGCTCGAAGGCGAAGGGCGTCGTGATGGGATAGCGACGTAGCTACCCAACATCGAAGTACAGCCCTCGAAATACGTTTGAAGGTATTCACCATATCTGGAGGGTCCCGCAAATGACCTCTACTCTGCGGCTTGACCGTGACAGTACGCAGCTCGGGCGGAGAGAGAGCTTTGGGGTCCCGTGAGGTTGATCAAATCTATTGGGCAGCTCCTTTGGCCTTTGGGGCCTGCGCTGCCGCTTGTATCTGGATTATTTGTGTCTTTTTCTCTTCCATCTTGGTTTGTGTGTCCGTGATCTGATCTTCCAACCTTGAGCTGCGTGGTGTGTCAGTCTGGCGAGCCTCACGGTTGAGCATTCTCGACTCACATCTCATTGCCGATGAAATCCAAGCGCCCTTTGACAGTACTATTGGCCTCCATTTTCTCCTGCTTCAGAAGAACTGGCCCTACGAGTTTGTATATGGTCTCTTCCTCCTCCAGCTGGTCGAATTCCTGGGCCATGTCAGTCTCAGCCCATGACACGAACCAGCCAAGCGGCGAAAAGAATACCTCTTGAACGCCGACATTTTCCTGTCTCTGTCCCTCCAGTTTTTGACGCGACGTCACAGCACTGTGTAATTCTGATTCGCAGGTCTCAGTCACTGAGCAGTCTTGACGACGATGTTGATACTCACCCTGCTGAAGTTTTTGATAGTCTTCCGACAGAGACTGTAATTGTGCTTGCACTTCAGCCATGGCTAGTTGATGTCGCTTGGACTCGGTTTCTTGCCCAATGTGAGAGCTTGTTGAACGCTCGTCCTGCGCTCGGATGGCCGACGTTTTGATGAAGATTGTAATGCCCGGTTTTCTATGTCAGCGTCGTTCGGGGCTTGAGGGCTTAAAGAGATGGACGCCCAGACATATCCCCTAGCGGTAAAATGAAATCCTTTCTACAGAGGCCCCCCGCCAAAACGGGGCCGGTAGGGTAGCCTCCGGGGTACCTGCGAGCATCACCACAAGGGGATCCTAAGTAGGTATGGGCTACCAGTTGCACCAGCTACCGCAATTGTGGCCCGAAGAACCGCCTAACACTACTACTGATAATAGTTGATTTGACGTTGGCGGCTACCCCGCCGTGCCCGCCACCATGAGGACCGTCATTGAATTATCTGCCTGTCTGTGCACGTAAGCTGCCCATTGGCTTTGTCGTGACTTCATGCCAACTCTACTTCGCAATCCCCTACGTCCCAGGTTGGGATTTCCATCCACAACGCAGTCCTCCTCCGACGAGCATCCGTCTACCTGGCCGACCTCTCGCACAGCTAAGAGCATTTGATTAGTCCACCCCTCGAAAGGGGCTGTCGACTGGCACGACACCGCGCTCGAAATTCCGCGCCCACACTGTCGTCATCCCGCCCATTCTGTCCCCTCTGTCCGAAACCTCGAGATGTCGACCAACTTTCGAGACCGGGCTATCGCCGAGGTCCAGAAGGCCATCGCTGCTGATCATGCTAAGGAGTACCAGAAAGCTTTTGACCTCTACATGTCCTCCATGGAGCTATGGGTCAAGGCTTTGAAGTGGGAAAAGAACAAGGCACTCAAGGCCACCATGCAGGAGAAGATGGCAACCTACCTCGATCGAGCAGAGAAGCTGAAGCAGTTCCTGCAGTCCGAGTCTGATCACAATTCTAATGGAGGGAAGTCTATGATGGGCGTAAATGGCTCAAGCACCGGGAAGAGCAAAGGCACAGCCGATGATGACGATAGCAAAAAGTTGCGAAACGCTCTCTCGGGAGCGATCCTGCAAGAGAGGCCCAACGTGCGGTGGGAGGACATTGCTGGTCTCGAAGGTGCCAAGGAGACGTTGAAAGAAGCCGTTGTGCTCCCCATCAAATTCCCCAGCCTGTTTCAGGGTAAGCGACAAGCGTGGAAGGGCATTCTTCTCTATGGTCCTCCTGGCACTGGGAAAAGCTACCTCGCCAAGGCTGTGGCGACCGAAGCCAACAGCACCTTTTTCAGCATCAGTAGCTCAGACCTGGTAAGCAAGTGGATGGGTGAAAGCGAAAGGTAAGATGGTCCATCTCGTTAAAGAAGCTTCACTGGCTAACATTTTTCCTCTCGCAACCAGACTTGTCAAACTTCTGTTTTCCATGGCCAGAGAGAACAAGCCTTCTGTAATTTTCATAGACGAGATCGACGCCTTGTGTGGCCCTCGTGGCGAGGGCGAATCCGAAGCCTCGCGCCGCATCAAGACGGAGATTCTAGTTCAAATGGACGGCGTCGGAAACGACAGCAAGGGCATACTGGTATTGGGGGCCACCAATATCCCCTGGCAACTTGACGCTGCCATTCGTCGCCGGTTTCAACGGCGAGTCCATATTGGTCTTCCCGACACGAATGGCCGAGCCAGAATGTTCAAACTTGCGGTCGGTGATACAGACACGGGACTGCAGGCCGGCGACTATAACGTCTTGGCCTCCAAATCAGATGGGTTCTCCGGCAGTGACATAAGCAACGTCGTCCAACACGCCCTGATGAGACCTGTGCGCAAAATTTTACAAGCAACGCATTTCAAGCCCGTGGGTCGAAGCATTAGGATACAGCTCTACGCAACAGTCGCTAACGGGGTTTTAGGTCACGAAAGACGGCAAGAGGATGCTCATTCCATGCTCTCCCGGTGATCCCCAGAAAATCGAAATGACATACGACGATGTGAAGTCGGATGAGCTACTCGCTCCTGATGTATTGCTCAAAGATTTCGAAATGGCCCTGGAGGATTCTCACCCCACGGTATCTAAAGAGGACATTGACAAGCAAATCGATTGGACAAACGAGTTCGGAAGCGAAGGTGCCTAACAATTTTGCCGTTTTCCCGAAGCAGATATGAAAGAGCATGACGGCGCAAGGGGAGTTAGTCTGGGCATATGACGAGCTATAAGCGTAGTATTGGGTTTCATGGAGTTGGTTTGGCTGATGACATTGTCGGCGAGGTTCGCTGATCTGTCCTCAATGGAAACCAAAGCTCGTCTTTTCGGGATCGAAGTCCATCTTGCCTTTAGGTATTGCTCTTCGGGGCACTACCGGAGATGCGATCTCTCGGCAGCTTTTTTGCCGAAAATGTCGAATATACGTCATCGAGATGTCGATTAAGAAGATGTACAAATTCATAAAGATTGTGGTGAGGTGCGTAAACAAGCCACGAGGTGATTACTTGCCATGCTGGGTTATTATCTCAATGCTTCAGATGGCTTACAACGGTCGGAACTGAGGATAAGCAGTCGTGACAGTCGATGGACACAACAAGGAAAAGGCCTGCTTCTTGCCGGACTCTTCGCCGGGCCGTACAGTGCGAATACAGTGATTCAGGCTCTTGACGCACCCGGATGGATTTAATGTAATACTTGTGGATTGATACTTTAACCTCCATGCCACGACAATCTTTCAACGTCGCTGAGCACATTGACGACATCCTGCGGCTTCATGTTTTTACAGCTGCGGAATGGAAGGTCCACGCTCACCAGGCTGGCTCGCCAACCCGCTTGCGCCCAAACGAGGCACAAGACAACGACATCCTCAAAACTGTCCACGCTCCACGTCGCCAGTGATGTCGCCCGCAAGCTCGAGAAGACGGGCGTTTGGAAGAGGACGCGAGGTCGAAAGAAGGCGAATGCACCAAGTGCCATTGAGCCGCGACGAGTCAACATCGTGAGCGAGGGCCTCTGCGGTACGGAAATGCCACCTCTTCAACGGCTCGTCCGAGAAAGCGACGACTGACACGGAGCAACAGACGACGTACTCGCCTATATCGGACCTTCCATCGAACGACATAGAGGATGCGATCTGGTGGACTTGAATCCTGGCGCAGGCATCTGGAGTCACAAACTGCACGACTTTCTCCAGCCGCGAAAACACGTCATGATGGATCTAGATGCTCAACTGTACAAACCATTCCTGGGCAATCTACTGTCCAAACGCAACGTCGAATTGATAGACAAGTCAGGCTTGGTCTGGAAAGATTTGCTCGACATGATTCGCACGCATCTCTCGGACCAGCAGGAAGTCGGCGGCGCGGAGACGCCGCAGCGCAACGATACTCTGCTCGTCACGGCCAACCTGTCCATGTATCCGAAGAAAACCTTCCACGGCTTTGACAGCATCAGCACCATGATACTCTATCAGTTCATGTCGAGCATTCGAACCTCGACCCTGTTCCAGAGATACGGGCTGGTCCGCATGCTCCTGTGGGTCAATGACGAGGACAAACGCAGGCTTCTTCCTCGCTCCCTTGGACGCCGCAAACGCAGCGCATTCGAGGCAGAGATGTCCTGCGAATGGATCCACGAGGTTGCAGGCCTGGACACAGAAGTCGAGGACCGGACGACCCTGCGCGACGAGTGGATCAACCTCGAATCAGCATGTCAGACGGCGAAGCGCATGGCCGCAGCAGGCTTGACTATGCCTCACGGCCGAGAGACTCTCATGTATGAAAAGCTCAAGCATGACTCGCAACTCTGTGACCAGAAACTAGTCGGTGTACGGCCGCCAACGCTCACGCGACCCTTCAAGCAAGAACTCGAGGAAATGGAGCGGGACCTGGATGGTTCGCAAGCCGCATCGAGGCGCTTGAAAGCCTTACGACAGCGCGAAAAGTACGACCATGAAGATTCCAACTTATACCTGAGTCTGCTGCAGGAACGTGATGCGATATCGCAACTCCCACCCTCCTCGAGCGAGTTCGAGCGTGCCAACGCGGCATGGAACGACCGCATCGACAATCTGAAGAAGAATGCGCGAAACGAATTCAACGGTCTTCGAGATAGCCACCACCTGTTCCGTCAAGACCCCCCCGTCCTGCTCTGGGACAGGCGCGCGTACGAACCACTGTCCGCGCGGGCAGAGGACTTCTTCCCCAACGCACCCACCGCCCTTCTCGACATCCAGCCCAAGGCCATGCACACGCTCTTCCGGCAGCACGGCCCCAACAGCTCCCGCTCCGGCGACATGTCGGAGGTGATGCTGCGCTTCTGGTACCATCAGACGTTGCTGCCGGTATCCAAAGCCATGGCCGGACTTTGGTTCGGCTTCGGAGATTCCGTCTCGCATTGTCCCAGCGTGAGGGACCCGGGTCGAGGCGGAACCCCGATGACGGGCCATGGAGAGTTGACGGTCAGAGCCATGAACGAAGACCAGTGGGCTGAGATCGTGCAGGCGTGGATGAATTGGCCTTTCCGTCCCACGTATACGCAGATGCTGGGACGTATGGTCGAGGAGGCTGATGCGGATGTGGACGATGAGGAGGCTAGATCTGGCGCCATGGGGCTGGCTTTTTGACTTTTTGCTTCCATTTCTGCGTGAACTGGCATTACACAACTCCTATGTATTTCTATATTTTCCATCATACAGCGAGCTTTGCGGCGGCGCAGATAGACTGTACAACATTCAAGCAGGCAAGAGTCGACAAATTGTATAACAGGAATGCAGTGTTTAAACGTCATGACCAGCCATGAGGAACGTGATTGCACCAGCTTCTTTCTACCTTCACGTTGGTGAATTCTTTTTAGAGCTATGGTGCACAAATGCCAAGCGAAGACTTGCTGACGACGCTCACAACAATGGTCATATTAAACCTCTCGATGGAGGGTTATTGTGGGATACCTTGTAGGCGGCCCAGGATACTATCAAAGAACAAACCCAAGAATCGCATCCTCCCTAGAATGTACCAAGAACAAAGAAAAGATCCTCGCAGTCTGGGCTTTCCTTTGACGACATAGGATCCCTGGCCGTCGTCAATACCCTGCTCAACGGGAGTAGAATGAATTTAGAAGAACAGAATGCCGAAGCGCACACAAAATGCGTTGCGATAAGTAACGCCATGCCGAAATCCGCTGAAACACCATGCTAAAAGACTGCCACCAGCCCTATCCAAAGAGTGCAACACACATGGCCATGCCATTCCATGCAATATGGTGCTGAAGAATGAATTCAGCTCCGCCGTGCAACTGCAGCAAATGGTTTTGCAGCCGAATGGCGGAGGCTCGATTAAACTGCGAGGAGCACCAGGAGGAGTTTCACCAGAGCTTCCATTTTCTTGCGTCCCCAACCCATCCCATTTGCGCTCGGTTGGCATCTACAACACGCGCATATTCGAGAAGCAATCTCAGCGTGTAGATTTGCATGTCCTCCTTGCGAAGAACCCGCTCCGCCCACTCCTTCCCCTCGGTGGCAATCTTCTCGGCCTCCCGGTCATGGTCGTTTCGACCCTGATAGCCCAAGAAATACTCCATAATACCGTAGTAGTCGGTAAAACGGTTGTCCATGGGCACAAAATGCTTCCATGGGACGAGCCGGCTGTCGTGCCACTCGCGGAATAAGGTCGACTTGATCGGAAGAGATGTCGACTGGAGGAACGCCCGATATCGCCCCGAGAAGGAATTTCCATCAATATCGGGAAGATACTTGTTGTCGAACTGATCGACGATGTTCATGCCACCGACCGTCGGGTCAAAATAGAAGTCGGTATAGTTGCACCATCCGTCATCAGGCACATCGCACGCCAGGTCGATGAAGCCAATATCGGCCCAGCCTTGAATCCATGCCCCAAGCCCCTTGTTCTTCCCGGGCAATGAGTTGTACTCTTCAGCAGGCAAGACAAAATTCTCCGGTCTGTCGGAGCCGGACTCGACACGAGATACCTTTGTTCCGTTGCTCATGGCGACGAACCGATGGCGTTGGAACCCTCGCCAGTTACTCGCGTGGTTATGTCCACCCGTTGCCACGCCGCGCCAGATGGCTTTGTTTTCCTTCTGGGCCCACGCAACGCCGTGTTGTCCGCCACCCGAGAATCGCTCTTCGTCGTTCCAGTACATCGGCGCCGGCAACAGGATTTCGTTGTTGACTGTGAGTTTCGAGCCGCCGAACATTGGAAACAATACTTTGGTGGTGCTTGTCGACAGCGGTTCGATCAGGATGCCCTCGAGGCCCTGAAGATCCGGTTGATGGCACAATTCAGTGGACATGGTGAAATTCGAAACATATCCCTTGTATAGGTGAGGCTTGGCCTGTTCATTCGTAATGACGGGTGGTTCGTCGAAGTGTTTCTGCAAACCTACAGTTCGGGCAGGGCTGTCGGGTGGGCAGCCACGACGGACAATCGGCCAAAAGAATGCTTCGAAGAGGGGTCAGCCAAGGTCCACGAATATGTGCACGTAGGGGATGATGGATGAGTGCCTTACTATCATTTTCCCATTTCTTGGGCCGCAAATCGCCCGCCAGTTCGCCAGTCTTAGGCGCAGGCAGCTTTTGGAACCGGTTGACCATAGATCTAGCCCTGGGCAGGCCGCGAGTTTTGGACGCTGACCTCAGGTGGTCTTGAATATCTTCGAACGGGACTAGGATCCGCGGCTCGTCCATTGCGTTCAAAGCAATGTCCATGTCAGGAAGCAGATGCTCGATGGTCTTGGTCATATTAAGCCAAATGACGGTCCAGAACCAGTCGCTACCAGCTGTAGCCTTTCCGTTGCGAACGTTGATGGTCATTTCAAATTGACTAGCTTCCTTGAGCATCTCTGCGGGATCTGTGCCCCAAAAAGGTTCCAGGTCGTGGTATATCTGATCGAAGAATTCCTCCACAATAAGAGCATCGTGAGATTTGGCGAACTGGAACCACTTGTCAAAATGGGGGGGTGGGTGGCGGCCGCGACGCTCACGGTACGCTCGAGCAGCGTCCTCGAGGGTCCGACTCCTCTTGGACGTGAGGTCGGCGAATACATTCTGAGCTTCGAAGATCAGCTTGTCGATAGGGTGATGTCCCTGGTTGCTGTCTGAACTCTTCTCCCTGGACTCATCAGGCCGCTTAAAGTCGGAGGCGCCGTTTGAGGTTGGATTTTGAAAGCCCGTGGTTTTCCTTCCTGTGCTGGGTTCGAGGGGCGAATGACGGAGCGAGGTATCGAGACGAACAGTGTCGCCGGAGCTTTTCCTGAATGTCCAAAGCCCAATAAAGACAACCAGGGCTAAAAGACTGTATCGAACAAAGCTTGACCGGCGCCGAGGGAGCGGCCCGGGCGCAAGCATCTTGACCATAATTATGCCCCGAGAAAGTAGCAAGCGCGGTTTGCGGTGAGCAGTTGTGAAGTCGAAAGAGCCGCCTGCCGAGACGGCCTAGGCAGTGGCTGGATCGGTCGATCTGAAGATGTTGTAGCAGATGTAGCGCTCGGGGAGGTGGGGGGATTCGATGCGTATCGGGGATGAAGCTCGCGCGAGGCTGTTCCTATGGGAAGTATGAAGCATGAAATCTCGTTACGAATAGCACAAAAGAATGCAATTCTCTATCTTGTCGCGCCGATGGCTATGGAGAATCGTCGTTAAGATGGGTATAAGATGGTACGGCACTGTACGGCGGCGCGGGAGGGGCGAAGGGATGGGCGTCGTCGATGAATGCAAGTCGAGGTCGGTCGCGTGCTGGCCGGCCGGGACACGCAAAGCCTGTGAAGATGATCAAAAGCAAGTCGGGACGAGGGGGAGGGACAAGGAAAGAATGATGAGGGGGGAACTCATGAGGTATTACATGGCGAATGGACCCTGGGAAAAGCAAAAACGATAGAAATGACCTGCAGGAGTTGGTCAGGGAGCAGGACAAAGAGTGCCCTGCAGGGAAATGAAGTTTAGGCAGTGGAGCGTTAGATGCGGGTGGGGTGGAACCGTGGAAGCAACGGCGGCAGCAGTATCCCGTTTAAGGTAAATTACTGCTACGGAGCAAGATCTTAGGGGACCAGGCACGCAGGGTGGTGGGTGGCACTGTGCCGGGACACGTCGCTTGTAGGTGGGGAAGTCGAACTCTGTGCCAAGCGAAAGGCGGAACCAGGCCGTCACGCGGTTTCAATAGTTCGCGTCACCTAATTACTACAGAAACATACGGAGTACAGGTATTACTACATAAACAAATGGAACGACCAAACATCCGTGTCTAGGTATTTCCACTACGAGTACTACCTTCCGATTACCCACTGTTCTTGCACCCAGCGGACGATATGGCTATAATTCACATACTTGCAGGGACTCAAGGCCGTAGCCTGCAGGACCTGAACGATAGTAACGCACATCACATCCAACACGGCCGACGAGTCCCCTCGATCGAGATGCTTTTGTATCGAAGTGCTGTCGCCAAGTCTTTTCTGTTCCAGTACGCGGATGACCCAAACCCCCGCAGATCTGGGACCCGGACTTGTTTGTAATGCATGTAAGCACGGAGTAATCACGGAGCGCCACCAGAAGCAGCGGAACCACACGTGTACCTAGGCGTTGCCTATCAAGTTACCTGTATGTATAACTTATAAGTAACATCTATTGTGACTTGGTAAAAGCTGCCTTATACACGGCCTATAACTGACTCCTGGCATGTGTGCTCTAGGCACATTCGCGGTCGAAGCCGTTGTAAGCGACATACCCAGGGAAGCCCTCGGGCATAGCTCTTGGTGTCGCCAAGGACAGAATCAAGTTGAACAGTTCATGAGCTGACTGCGTGTTGTATCGCACTGCAAGGTATGCTGCGAGGCCCGCCACCAGGGGGCAAGACACAGACGTCCCCTCGAGTTGGTTGTAGCCTCTCGAATTCCCCCAATCGGCTGTTCGGACGGGGCCTGCAGGCGCCATTATGTTCACGGCGGACCCAAAGTTGGATCGCCGCCATATCCGCCCCCGTGGATCGATGCCGCTGACGGTCAAAGCATGCGCCGACGAGGCAGGCGAGATCATATCTACATCCATGTTGTTATTTCCAGCGGCGGCCACGACAAGAATGCCATTGTTCCAGGCGTCCTTGATCGTCTGATCCACAGCAAAGCTTTGAGCATAACCTGATTCGGAGCACGTCAGCAAGCACGAGGTCTAGGGGATTAAAGTCAACATGGTCGACGAACCTAGCGCTACACTGATCAAGGCTCTGGATTGTAGGTGTCCGGACTTGATTTCACGAATGCTCCAGTCCAAGGCGTCCAAGAATACGCTTGTACGCGGACCCTGATTTGGACTGTAGGTTCGCACGCTGATTACCTGAGCCTTTTTCGCTACGCCTGTAGTCTTGCCGGCGATAAGGCTGGCCACTTTCGTGCCATGGCCAGCCAAGTCTCCTCCCCCTTGCTCCTCTGGGACGAAATTTGGACCTTGATGGACCCGGCCCTCGAACTCGGCATGGTTGTTTACACCACTATCCAACATGAAGACGTGGAAGCCATGGCCAGCACTGGATTCGTAGTGGTATTGATTGGCGCGTTCATCGAGTGCACGGTTTGAAAGAGCGGCAAGGGACCACGGAGCAGGCGACTGGGTCTCGATGCCGAACGGTTTCCCCTTGCCATCAAGTTCCACGTGCGCTACCACCTGTTTTCTCCTTATCATGTTAGCAATGACCCCGAATCGAGTATGCATTTGCGTGGTCCGAAGGAAGGGAGAGGGTCCTCCATGCCTTGTCTTTCTGGATCTTTCTGAGCGTGTGAGAGTCAAATTTCCCGTAGTAAGTATGGAGGCCACTTTTCAAATGGTTACTCTCGATCTTATATCGTCTTTTCGAGGAGCCTTTCGAAGACGAGCTATGGTGACTACGGGCAGCCTCTTTCAAGCTGTTGCCGACCCATTCGAGATGATGGCTGATTGTCTTCGAGTCGAGGCCCTCCCTTAGCGTAACTATATGCCTGTCGGATGCCCCTTGAGCAAGAGTAGCAGCGAAGAGCAGACCGCCGGCCAAGAAGACCAAGGTTTTCCTAAAAGAAGGCATCTAGCCGCTTTACTTCTCCGTAGACTGAACAGAATTTAACAGAGGTAGAACAAAAGATGTTGGGAGCTGGCTGATGTAGTGATTGAGTCGATTGGAATATCTTACTGCCACGGAAGAGCAGCATGTCTGCCGGAGCATGGTTTGACAGCTACATGTATATATAGGCAAATAAACGTACATACATAAAATATCAGGTGCCTACAGGAAGCACGGATCGCAATGCAAAAAAGGCAACGGGCAGCAAGAAGAGGCAACAATTTGGATCGGCAGACAAGATAGGTTAATAGTTGGTGTAGAGGAACTAGGATGCCGCGCCAACGAATGACCGCCCCGCCACCCTTTTACAAATGATGCCACGAACAACATGGTAGAACATCTGCCTCACGATGCATGGTGAAAGGGGAGAGCAGTCATTCGTTGGTGCAGCATCCTCCTCCGTCGCTGCCTCAGAGGAAGGTGGCGACGATTTTCTACGGGTGTCACCTATATTATAACGTGCCGGGTCTCGTCCGGCATTCGGTACTTCCTGTATATATAGACTCCGCGAATCCCGATCCAGAACATGGATGTCGTAGCAGGATGTACAACCATGTTCCATTGCAAATTTTTGACCAACCAGTCATGCCTAAAAATCATCAGTGCTATTCGTATTCCTTAGGCCTAAAAACAGCATTGAAGTTCATCGCTGTCGACGTTGATCAGCTACGCAGTCGCTGCCTCGGAGGAATGGGGCGGGATTCCTCGGAGGAACGGGGCAGAGACCGCGAGCAATGTCTAGAAGTGCGTTAGAGGCACTGAAGATGAAGCAGAGGACTAGGCACGAGAGTGAGGGTGGTCATACTCGCAGAAGTTCGTGTTCATCTCTGTCTCGTCTGATGTGAACAGAAATTTTATATCCAGCTGTGAATGTTTTAGAGTGAATTCAAGCTGCCGGCTATGTACTTTAGCCAACATCAAAATATGATCATCAATCGAGGGAGAGGTAGAAACGCGCAACAAAACATAAGCGCCGAGCCGAGACGTCGTGTCTCTACATGTATCGTTAATAACATTCGTCACCCACTGGTTGCGTACTCCGTACCTCCCTAGCCAATATCTATTTCAGTAAGTCACAAAGTCTATATTGGAAGGATTTGTAGCCCTACTGG
>JADHZA010000514.1:0-14319 GCA_018831705.1 Torrubiellomyces zombiae | reverse complement strand
GTGAATATCGATGGCCTGGCGTGAGGGTGTGGTTACACGGGGGATGATGGAGCTTCTGATGCTGGGCGAGAGCGACCAGCGTCTTAAGAGCATGAGCGGGAACGTGATGGAAGCTGGTGATGAATTTCGATATGTAAGCCCCGGAGCAAAGCGTTGAAGTTTGATGGCGAACAGGTAGATATCTATATATTTGAGTTTTGGCGTGTTACCCCATATTCTCGCGCGTCATGGAACGTTCCTCTACGTCATCGAGTCTGGCGCCAGTCGTCATCGTAGGAAGTTGAGTCATCATCAATACTAGTGGACGACACTTCTCAGCAGAAATAGCTATGTTCCAGAATTACCATCATACCATCGTCGGCTGCAGTGCGGGCGATAGTAACATAGACAGACGTGCGTACAAAATCCGTAGCGTCATCTTGTAGGCAGTCGTGGCAGTGATTGTTGAAGCTCTGGGCCATGTAGTTGCTCATGTAATTACAGGAATAAAGCCGTCGAAGTGGGTCTCAACGCCTGCTCGCTGGGAACACCCAAACATACAGGGCGGATTTTCAAACACGCAGGGCGATTTCTTCCAAATCGGGAAGAAGCCCCGCCGGTATACTCAAACCACTCGCCGCACACACAGAGGCAGCGCCGCGCACACCGAGGCAGCCTGTGGCGCAAGCACCTGTGGCAGGCGCTCGCGCAACAGACTACCTCTGTGTGTACGGCTTGCGTGCACGCGCTGCCGGCCTCTGTGTGTGCGGCTTGCGTGCACGTAGGCTAGGTCTATTCAATGTACGGCTGGGGTACGGGGCTCAGTGTGTTGCTTGGTGTGTTGCTTGGTGTGTTGCTTGGTGTGTTGCTTGGTGTGTTGCTTGGTGTGCTGCTGGTTGATTGTTCCCGTGCCAAGAGTTTTATTCCTTGCATTCATTATCGGACCAAGCTCCATACATCAGTGTACACATGCATGCAACATGAACGTGGTCAAGGAGAAGAGGACACTATAACTACAGCTTGAGCCATGTTATTTAGATCTAGTGCATATATCCCTATAGCTTAGGCAGCGAGATCCCAACTTTTAAAGCGTAATTTCCGTCTCCGGTGAGCAGCCAATCCATAACGATGGACGTCTGCGTTATCAAGACCAAAGACAGCCTGAACTCCGGCACCTTGTAGACCTTATTCAAATCGTTCATACTACTGTCCCGTGGTGATTTGAATACAAGCCAGCCATCGTCACGAGAAACGCTGGCTCGTTGCACAGGTGCCATATGTCGTCAGCTCAAGGTCGGAAAGACAGCTAAGCCCCCGCTCGTCAGAGCCTACCAACCACGACGAAGGGCTGAGAGCCAGGGTGCCAGGTAGGCCTCTGCATCCTTGCTGACATCCTTGTTGGCGATCGGATCAGCCGTTCTGAGACTCGGATTTCTCCTCGACATATTCCCCCGTGGACTGTACGCTGAAATTATTCACAAACGGGGATTGATGCCGCGCCGATGTCCGCACGGGCCCGGCCAGCTACAGAGGTAAACGGCGATCCGCCAAGTGACGAGGGAGCTGCACTGGTTGCTGTGCGGTGGTGCGTCCGTCCGGCAAGCTCATTCGTCAGCCGGGGCTAGCGCTGTGGCTGAGGACATGGCTCGGCCCGAGGCGCGCTCTGCAGGTCACCTCTGCCTAGCACGACGCTGGTTGGGTGATGAATGCTGCAGAGCGGAGGCCGTCAAATGGCCGCGCCTTGTCCTCTGAACTGGCGGAGGCAGCTATTTCCGTACAGCATGGGGGGTCGGGAACCAACAGGCGGATCAAGATGGTCAGCCTCAGCGCCTTGATGGCCTACACTGCAACCCTGAAGCGGTTCCGTTCTAAATGTGTCGAGCAGTCTTGCAAACAGCTCTAATGTTGCGATGGGGCCGTTGTCTTGCCCTCCTGCGCTTCAGTCTTTGTCCATGATGAATCGGCGGCTTTCACAACAGCCTTCATAAACCAGCAAACAACATTTGAAGCAATGGCGACTATATCGTCGGATGGGAGCAGGGACAGAAGGCAGCTAAGCGTGGCTCGATCCCGTCGTGTCGGCGGTTAGCCGATAAGCGCGGAAATGTGGACGTCCTTGATTGGTCAAGAGATGTTTGATGTGGGATTGTTTCTGATGCAGTCATGTCAGCTGAAGATGGGTTCTGAGGCAACGATCGGCATGCTTCCTCGCCAGTGGCAGGCCCGAAGGGTCGAGAAGACCCCGTCCCCTAGTGTCATGAGGCGCCTGGCGCAGAACAGTTTGATCGCCTCGATTCCATGATTCCAATCCAGCTTGGGCCAAGGGAAGTTCGCTACGAATCATCAGAAGGCAACGACCGCGACTACATTAAGCCGACTATGAGCCAGCACGGGCGAGCCGGCTGGATCAGGAGAATAGTGGCTTTAGTGGCATCGCGGCTGCCAGAACGATTAACTCCTCAGTGGGCAAAAGAGTCGACGCTCCATGCCAACTCTTGGGTACACGCGGGTGCTCTTGGAGAGTTTCTAATCGAAGCTGTCGGGAGTCTCGATCCACAGCACCAAGGGGACGCATTGCGTGCGTTCAATTACATCGTAAAGTTGAAACAGGACCAGGATGTAGACTTTGTCAGCTGCCTGATCCCAGCCAACGATTTCCACCACTGATGCAGAATGGGATAGAACGTCAACCACGAGACGCCGTACCCGAGCCTCGAAGTGGTCAATCACATCCTGCAACGGGCAGATGGACAGGCAGGCCGACGGTCTAACGCAGCAATCCGGGCGGGCAAACGAAAGCGAGACCAGGACGCTATGCTCGAGGAGTTACAGTGCCTGGATACGCTCACGAAGAAACGTCGGATAGTTATTCAAGATGACCAAGATGAGGTGGGTGATGCGAATGCGCCCGAAGCCGACTTTGCAATACAGACGAGAAAACGATCCATGTTGCTATACGAGGGGCTGCGGACACAGTGGACGTGTGTATGTCAGAAATGTTCGCGTTTGAGCGTCAGGGTCTTCGTGCCTCCACTGAGGAAACACTCGCCATTAGAGACATCATTCGAAGTCTTTTTTGGCGTGCAATCACTTCTTCAGGTCTCAATGCAGGAGGCAAAGATCACGAT
The DNA here is from genome assembly GCA_018831705.1 of Torrubiellomyces zombiae. Classification (NCBI taxonomy): domain Eukaryota; kingdom Fungi; phylum Ascomycota; class Sordariomycetes; order Hypocreales; family Ophiocordycipitaceae; genus Torrubiellomyces; species Torrubiellomyces zombiae. The sequence continues at coordinate 11,212 of JADHZA010000514.1, read as the reverse complement.
CAAGTACTTGCCTTCATCTCGGAAGATGACTGGAACCATTCACTAATATGACTAATCTAGGGACGAGGCAGTTGACGTATATGGGCACAAATCGGAGATCACACCCAGTGTGTTGTCTGATTTTGTGCATATCTGTCAGACTATCAGGGAGTCATTGAACAAAAAAACTTGCTTACATCTCAAGTTTGAGAATGGAGTGTTTAAGAAGCTTCGTCCACAGTCTAGAGTCTTCGGGGACCCTCACCACCCACAGATGGTGTCACTATCTGCTCTTTTCGAACGCCAGAAGGAGCTGTCTGGCGGGACCTCGGTTTTGCACCATTCGGGAAAGAAAATGCTTGCTTTGGTTCTCGCAACGACGCTGCTTCCCTTCCTTGAAACACCCTGGGTGCAACCAACCTTCAACAGTTCAAACATACATTTCTTCCAGCCATGGGGGGAAGACAGTCTTCCCGACATTACAAAGCCTTTTCTGGAAATGAAGAAAGTTCCTATTGCCATGCTCAATAGAGCAGTGGCCAGGGGAAATGAAGCCGACATGGGCGTTGCTGAGGATATGGTCCATCCTAACGCCAGCGTTCTCGCGCTTGGTATCCTGTTGTGCGAGCTTCATTATTGCAAACCTATAGAAGCTTGGCAATACGACCTAGACGCTAGCCAGCATGTCAACAGAGATTACTATACCAGCTTAGAAGCCCTTAAAGATCTCGAAGTCGATGCTAGGACGGACTATTACCTTGCCGCAAAGGCATGTCTCCAACGCGAATACCTACCCGATGGAGAGTATACAGCATTTGAATCCGCGAGCGTTCAAAAGCTGTTCTACGAGAACGTGGTGAAGAGACTCGAAGCTGAGATCCAGGGAACGTGGCTGGAAGGCTTAGAAGACTTGCAGAGCTTGAGTGCTGAAGAAAATGAGCGTTGTTGGGGCAAGTATGGCTGCGAGGTCATCCGACAGCATACAGCTAGGCGCGAGTCAGTTAGAAAAGCTACTTCAGAACCGCCCGCGATCTCACCGTCTCCAGATCCGCAAACGACAGCTAGACGATACAGCACAGTGCAGGCTCCCGGCGTGCTTCGCCACTCCATACCTGTTGAAGCATCTCAAAGCTTACAATTGTTTGATGCCAACCATCAAATGGTCTCTGTGCAAGAGTAAGCTGTCTCCTGAGGCTTATTCTTGTTGCACGAACTGACAAATCCCGAAGAAAAGAATTATCAGATGGTTGGATGGATGAAATGCTGATGCCGATCTGTCAGTATGTTGAGCCGTATGAGGCCTTTGTGTCGCCCGGAGGGACGCCACGCGCTGCATCTGGCATTGATGGGCTGGTGCGGATAGCAATATTGGACTCTGGTTTCGACCCTAACCATCCGCTCCTGAGGACCGACAAAGGAAACATTGATCCGCGGATAAAGGAATTTCAGAACTTTGTTGCCGGACAGGATGCGAAGGAGTATCAGGATGAGATTGGACACGGCACCCACGCCCTTGGTCTCCTCCTTAAGATTGCCACGTGCGCTGAGATTTATATAGCCAGAATCGCAAATCAGGGAGCTATAGGTCGCGACAGCTATAGCGCCATTTCAGAAGTAAGTCTAACAATAGCATTGTGCATGGTATGGCACAGATCGAACTTGGAGGAGCCCTGCTATTTGCACGCATCTGTTTTGCTACTTGCACGCAACACGAGGCCAATGTCAGCAGCCCAGCAGCCCGGCCATCAGCTACCAACTTGGCCACTAGCTGGCTGCCCGCTGCCTTTGCTGGCTGTCCGTTGGTTTTACTGGCTGTCCGCTGCCTTTGCTGGCTGCCCGCTGCCTTTGCTGGCTATCCGTTGCCTTTGCTGGCTGTCCGTTGCCTTTGCTGGCTGTCCGTTGCCTTTGCTGGCCGCCCGCTGCCTTTGCTGGCTATCCGTTGCCTTTGCTGGCTACCCGCTGACTTGGCTATTGGCGGGGCTGCTGACATGACTGTGTGCAAGTAGTAAAATGAATGCGTGCAAATAGCAGGACTCAAACAGATCTGTTTTGACTTTCTTGGGCCTCTTGACTAACACTATGCAAGGCTATCAACCACGCCGTATCTGTGTGGGAGGTGGATGTTATTTCCATGTCCTTCGGAATCCGGGAATTCAATGAGGATATGAAAGAAGCAGTACTCAATGCTCGACATAAGAAAACGCTGATGTTCGCGGCAGCGTCAAACGACGGGGCAAACCACGGTCGAACTTTCCCAGCCAAAGATCGCGGGGTATTTTGCATACACTCATCCGACGGGCACGGTAACCCTTCCGGCTTTAACCCGACTGCGGAAGAAGACGATGTGAACTTCTGTCTCCTCGGGGCGAATGTTGAGTCCCACTGGCCACCCGGTAAGGATGGCCACAACAGTAACTTTCGTGTCATGTCCGGGACGTCGGTAGCGACGCCCATCGCCGCCGGGCTTGCTGCTTCGCTCCTCTCCCTTGTGAGGCAGCGAGAGCAGGATTCGCCTACCGATCCCGACCGACTAGGCAGGTGGCTGAAGGATTTTGACTCTATGGAAGCTGTGCTCAAGAGCATACCGAAAAACAAGAGGGCTGGTTACCACTACATCGTGCCGCACTTTCTGTCAAGCATGGGATCATCAAGGGAGGAGATATATACCAGAATCAAGCAAATCAGGGGCAGCATGTTTCAGTAAACACCAGAATAGACGAGTCGTGCTATTCGCACAGCTCACGTCTGGTGTTACTATTCGTACAGCTTATATAATCTTTATCTTATTAGCAGTTCAACTAGCCATAGAGTTCCACAACCAGCAAGCAGCAAAGGCCACGGGCAGCTACCAAAGGCCACGGACAGCTACCAAAGGCCATAGGCAACTACCAAAGACCACGGGCAGCTACCAAAGGCCACGGGCAGCTACCAAAGGCCACGGGCAGCTACCAAAGGCCATAGGCAACTACCAAAGGCCACGGGCAGCTACCAAAGGCCACGGGCAGCTACCAAAGGCCATAGGCAACTAGAAAAAGCCACAGGCAGCTACATGTATCTTAATGATATAAGATAAGATGACGTGGGCTGTGTGAATAGTACTACTCGAACGGGAAATGGTCACTCGAACAGAGATCTAAATAATACGTTGACAGAGAGAAAGCCCGTTGTGATTGTATCCGTCAACATATCCAGCCTGGATCATGCAGGAATGCAGTACACGCTCCCACCCTCAGTGGCATCACTAACAAGACTAGCGTTTTCACTGGAGGAGCCATCCACGTCGTTCATCAGACAAGCGTCCTGTTCGCGGTCATCTGCCTCCTCCCCAATCGTCAGGAATGCACCCTTTGTATAATCTTCTGCCTCCATCTTTCTTCCGAGTCCAAACTTGAGCCGCTTCACGCGAAACGCGAAAATGAATTCGGACTCTCTGTTGAACTCGATATCGTCATCACTCTTCCTCGTCCAGTGACCTTTCGGGCCGATGGTCAGGCCGAGAGAGGCCACGTTGGTGCCGATATTTGCTTTGACGTCCGTGCTGCTCGACGTCGAATACTTGATGTTTGCGCCTTTGACGAACTTCAGGCCGGTCACGAGGTAGAGCGAGACGGTGGGGGCGAAGCGCTGCTTCGGCTCTTTGAAGTAAGCCCGCACAGCGGGTGCGTTGATTGCTGCCCTAACATACTGTGGCTCTGGATCAAATGATAACGTTGTCATGGCATCGAACGCAAAGACGCTCGATGCTTGGCTGGAATGACCGGCACTGGCTTCACCACCAAGACCGAGTTGTAGGAATTGTGCATAGACACCGAGGCCCAGTCCCGTTTCGGCCGAAACTGTTTTCTTCCAGGCGGTCTCTACAATTGTAGAAAGGTCCTGTGCCAGAGGGATATCGTGCGTGGCATTGAGAGGATACTGGGGCGTCGCGGTGGACCGGAGTAGGGAGCCCAGCCGTAACGGACCAGCGGGAGGCGCCTGAATGAATTCGGTGGTGGGACAGAGGAAGTAAGTCTTTGTGAAAGTCGCCATGACTTCGATTGACGTTGCGAGCCCGATCGTAAATGAAATCACTCCTTTCGTTTGTTTTGGGCCTCTGGAAGAAGACTCGCTTATTTCAATGGAAGCTCCGAGAGTATTTGCCCCTTCCGGCTGTTGAACTGAGGGGAAATCCAGCCATTACATGTATCTAAAGATACATGTAGATTGACGGCTACATTGATGTATCGAGGTGAGGAGGTACCTACCCGGTTACCGCCATGCTAAGGTCGTAGTACCTGAGTACTAGAGTAAAAGTTGAGTAGAATTTTATGCGTCTTAGGCCATATAGGCGGCTTCGGAAAGAATCGAGACGTTATTAGAGTCGAGCCAGACCAAGACCTAGAAGGCTACTACAAATTACCAATTCACTGGCCCCGAGTACTGACGAGCCCATGACCAGAGGTGAGAGCGAGGGAGAGAAAGAGACAAAGAGACAAAGAGACAAAGAGACAAAGAGACAAAGAGACAAAAGAGACAAAGAGAGCGAGGAGAACAAGACGGCTGGCACAGGAGGGTTGAGACGTGTTGCTGCATCCAGGCCACGCATCATTGGCCCGATCCAAGCGGGAAGGCCCACTTGCCCGTGTGACGGTAAGCCCTAGCGTTGATGGACGCCGCCCATGCAGTTGAATCTTGGTGCTGAAAACCAGCAGGGACCCCGCCTCGTAGGCTTCTAGGCAGAAAGCAGGCTCCAGGATCCGAAATCGTGAGCTTCCAGCACCGGAGCGAGCCTTCGCTGCCTGTTCGTCTTGATCGTCTTGACCGTCATGGCACAGTCTGTCCTCATGAATCTGCTAAAGGAAGAGGACGTCTTTCTCAAGGACGATCCCGGCCCTTCGATCGCTGAGCAGGCGCTGAAATGCATCCGACTCTTCCAGAAGCGGATTGCTACGCCCGACATTGTCCCTGATCCAACAATAATGGATAAACAGCTAGATAGGTTTGAGGTATGGGTTTCCAACATGGACGTCTTTGGGCCGCCCAACATCTCTCTGGATTTCAGGCTCAGGTACAGTCCGATCATTGTCCAAGTTCTTCACGAGCTTTTACACGCGATCTGCACCTCTCTCATGGAATGTGAGTAGATCGAACGCCACTGAAGGTGTCCCCAGATGGCGGTTTTTAACGGTCATTTCTGCTATAGTGAAACCGATTGTCGAGTCACCACCGGCTCTGAGCAGGAAGAAACGGCGCTTATCCATTTCAGACCAGGAACGCGTGGTCGAGAGTCACAATAACGCCAGTGACGTAGACAGTGACGAAGACCAAGCCGACAAAAACACTTACGCCTTCACGTACTTTATCAATGCCAGCGTGACGCATCTCAACCAATTGTCCAATGTGATTCGAGAGGCCGCAAAGATCTCAAGAGCACAAAAAGTAAAGGACTATGAGGTGGATGATGTCACACAACGTGCTATTGATGAGCTGCGCTTGTACACAGACTGCTACGTTCGCTTCCGATTTCCGGAAACCCCGGAGTCGCTTCGCTGCGCTCTGATTGAAGCAAATGCGCTGCGGTTTCGGCGGCTGTCGTATCAGAGGCTGCATCGGAGACGTGTTCCGTTGAATATTGAACACCCACAGGCAGGTGAAATGGAAATGCCGTTGAGTTATACGTCCACGACGGAGGTTCCCCGAGCAAAGTCTGTGTTGGTGAACAACGAGCTGTCTTTCCCACCCGTTCCGCAACAGAATGAATGTCCTTACTGTGGCGTGATCATCGAGTTCAAGGGTTCCAACAAACAAAACATTTGGAGGTGCGCAAATCTCCTCCTCTTATATTGCGCAGTGAAGTCTAACTGCCAACAGGGCCCACGTTATTAGGGATCTAGAGCCATTCATTTGTCTCTCCACAGCATGTACGGATTCATGTCGACAGGGTCACGATCCATTGACTTTCGAATCATCCAAAGCGTGGATGGGCCATATGCGGAACTCGCACGGACATTTTGCGTGGGAATGCAGAGCTCGTGCTCACACGCCTATGATGTTCGAAGACGAGATTCAATGCCAGAAGCACCTTTGCGATGCACACCGTGTTCCCGAGGCTCACGTCCAGACATTGAGTCGAGCAGCGCGAAGGCCAATGCAGGACAAGATACGCGAGTGTCCTTTTGGTGACGACTTTGTCCCATCAAAAGAAGCCGACCCTTATGGAATATTCTCCTGTCACGATCTGTATTCTCACGTTACCGCACACCTGAAGGAGCTTGCTCTGCTTTCGCTGCAGAAGCTCCCTACTGACGGCGAGACAGAGGCCAGTGACTTGGCCAGTGACATTCTCATTGGAAATGATGGCGGTGCAGAATTACGTGGGTCTATGTGCAGCATCATGGCCGATGATGAATTGAACTTCTCAGATACTGCCGGAGACGACCAGGCTGGCGATCTCAGGAGCCTCACTTCGTCAATCAAAACGCTCGATCTTGAAGACATTCCTCAGTTACCAGAACTCAATGAATGGAACTTCGCAGATACTGCCGGAGACGACCAGGCTACATGTAGCGATCTCAAGAGCATCACTTCGTCAATCAAAACGCCCGACCTTGAAGACATTCCTCAGCTACCAAAACTCGATGAATTAAACCTTGCGATTCGATGCGACGATGTGGAACGAGTTCAGGCTTTGATGCACTTGGTCACTGGAAGCGGCATATTTCGTTGCAAGAGGCCTCTTCATTACGCTGCTCTCTACCTCAAGGAAGATATAATGAGGCTTTTGCTAGAATCTTCTGATCACGAGGCGATTTGTGCCAAAGACGAAAACGGCCTGACGCCACTGCACTACGCGGCAAGAGGAGGTTTTGTGGAAGGCATTGGTTTGCTGGTTCAGGCTGGGGCCTCGATCGATATTCTCGACGATTATGAATTCACGCCCCTACTATGGGCTGCTGTCAGCGGACACTTGGACGCAATCTACAAGCTGGAATCACTTGGCGTTGACCCGGTGGACAAGTATGACAATTCACGGGGTACGTCTGCTGTGGGATGGGCAATCAGTCTTGGCCAGCACCACCTGTCTATGCTTTTCATCAGGTCGAGGCCATCGCTGCCGAGAGTCTCAGAGGCTTTCTTGACGAACCAAGCGGCTGCTCAGGGCATGGAGGATGTAGTCAGCCTCCTCCTTTCGGAGGGTGCCTCTCCAAACGAGCGAGATCACGACGGGTGGTCCGCTATACACTGGGCCGTTGAGGGACCAGCATCACATACCGAGGGCCGAGGTACCGAGTCCGTAGGCGACACAACAGAGCGTCTCATAGAGTCGATCATGCAGCATGGGGGCGATGTGAATGCGGTGAGCTTATATGGAACTTCACCATTGCACTGTGCTGCAGGCACTGGTGTACGTCGAATCCGTCAGCTTCTCAGGTACGGAGCAGATGTGACTAGCGCAACATGTCATGGCTGGACAACGATGCACCACGTTGCCTACCTAGGGAACCATGCTATCATATCGCAAATCGACACCCACTACAGTCCAAGCGAAGGGAGAGAACGACTCAGTCTTTCGCAGGACAATCACGGCTGGTCTGCACTGCACCTTGCCGTTCTTGGGAGGCATCTGGATACCGTCAGTGAACTCCTCCGCCTACCTCATAGGGACCGGCTCCTCGTCAAGCGAGACGACTCCGACCGCACAGCAGAAGATTGGCTCGAGATTGAGCTCGGGAGTCATACTTATGCGGAACTCAGCAATTTGGCATACAGGAAGTCTCGCTGTTGCAGGCCAGTCACTGGACTGCGAAAAGCGGCACGGGAGAACAATATAGACCTGACCAAACTCCTCTTGGACCAGGGTCATCATATCGATGGCACCGACCCGGGGGGGAGAACTGCACTATACTATGCTGCGAGTAAAGGCCACTTGCGAATCGTAGAATTGCTGTTAAGCAAAGATGCGGATCCGAACATCCTGCCAGCGGGGCGGGAGATGTGGGAACTATTTGTCCATGACTCTGAAATACTGCAACAACTTCGGCGGTACGGGTACAGCAGGCCAGTCAACGACGCCAAGAAAGACGACCAGATCAGATTAATGTTGCAGAATGCCGCTTTCGCCTTCGTACATGTAGCTTCATGATTCGCCGCGGCCGACAGGGCCTAATTCACAGACCTAGAACACGTCTGCTCCGTCTGTCACTCACAGCCAAGCCAAGGCACACTCGGGAAGCGAGGAATCTCGGTCTCGGGTTTCAGGCTTCTGGAAGCGACCCCGAGACCACTTCAGTCAGCAGATCTTCCGCGGCTGCACGAGCCTCAGCTGCCAGGTAAGAACACAAGTCGAAGGTCGAGACCCTCGTTGCTGACCAAGATGATAGTCCATACAGAGACGTACAGTCACAAGATACAAGAAACAGGCCCCTGGCAGCAACGCTGCTAGGGAGGTTGTCAGGAAGGCCGAGAAGGATGGCCTTATCAGCGAGGAAAGGGTGAACAAGGCGTTGGATGCTCTGGGTGCTATCATCGGGGCTGCAAACCCCAAATTGTCCAGAGAAGTGAAAGAGCATATATGAGTTAACCAAGCGAGTGTTAGTTTAGCCGCTGCGACGCCATGCAATAACGATTGGATCAGATAATGTGATTGCAACTCGGCGGGGCCCAGACAAGGAAAGCCTTCTTTAGTTTCAACAGGAAGCGGTGCAATTCTAACATCGCCCACGGCTAAATGTATAAATAAATCAACTATAAAGCTGAATTAGATTTAGGACTTCTTGATTCCGGGGGGATGGATGTGCGAGCACGACGTCTCAGCCATTAAGTCTGCCAAAGACAAACTTGATATCGCCAGCTATATCCAGGTACGAGGGATCATCGGGATGAACTGTCACCTCGGCTGCAGTTGCCACCAAGGGCAGGGCACAGACCCCTTGGCCGATGCTCAAGTCTCCTCCTGCACCATCGATGTCTTTCGCCGAACCACTCCTCCGATCAGAGGAGGATTCAGCACAATCTGGAACAACTGCGCGCAGTCATTATGACCGGGCCAGCTACTATTAAACAACGCCGCGCGCAGCCCGGGGCCCGAAACGGCGCAAAGCGGCCCCCGACCAATCCGTCACCCGCGCCCCGAACCGTCGCGTGGCAGGATATTCCCGAGTGGCGGCGGGACAACAAGTACATTCTCGCCGGCTATCGCCCATTGGAAGCCGACTATCTACAAGTCATCAAAAGCCTTACTTTCTTCCACAATGAGACCTGCAACGTGTACACCCATTTAATTGGCGCTGTGCTGCTACCGCTCTTTGCGACCGCCATTCTCCGAACCATCTATGGACCACAGTACATTGATGTCACAAGAACTGATTTTGTCATGTTCAGTGTCTTCTTCTGTTCCGCCGAGAGCTGCCTGATTTTCAGCGCCGTGTACCATCTCATCGGAAGTCACTCACATGAGGTGGAACAATTCTGGCACCGGATGGATTTGCTAGGGATCGTCATCGTCACCGTTGGCACCTTCATCCCGGGAATCTACTATATCTTCAACTGCGAACCGATTCTGCAGAAGATTCATTGGACTATTGTTTGTCATCCGTGCCGTTTAGACTGACCCTAGGTTGTGAGAGGGTAACAAGTCTTCGAAGCATGCTAACCAGGTCGTTAGGTGGTATTTTGCGGATCTGCCACAGCGGCTCTCATCTGTATACCCAAGTTCAGGACGCTGCGGTGGCGTAAAGTAAGGGTCGGCGCCTACGTGGCGCTCGGTGCGTCTGCTTTTATCCCCTTGCTGCACGGCGTACAGGTCTATGGGCTAGAATATATGCTCAAATATTCGGGCATGAAATGGTACCTTGTCGAGCTCCTTCTGTATGGAGGGGGCTGCGGCCTTTATGCAGTACGATCTTTGTGTCCCCCCCGGCCTTTCCATGTTGAGGGAGCCATCTCTGACTCAGAAGTGCAGTTCCGAATCCCTGAGCGCTTTGCACCAGGCCATTTCGACATCTGGTTCAGCTCACATCAGATCTTCCATGTATCAATTTTATGCGCCATGTACGTGCATACGATTGCGCTGACACAGGCTTTCACAGCGTGTCGTACGTTGGACATATGCCACATTCAGTCTGGTCATCAAACTAGGGGCGCAAAGTTGTGAGGGCGGAATCAGGATCAACTTATCAAGTAAAAAGATGCGAGTGGCATGCTTCTGTTCCATAACGAGGGCTTTGAATGGGGACATGCCGATGGGATGACTGTGATGTCGATGATGTCGATGATGTCGATGTCGATGATGAGATTGCAGGGACGGATAGCTTTCCGGAACGAAACGAGTGCCGGGAGACATTTCACTGCATGGATCGTGGTTCACTGGCGTGTTTATACAGATGCTGGCTGAGAAAGTCGTCTTACGCGCCCGCGTGCGTGGGTGGCCTAGCGCCCGAAAGACAGGCCCCGGGACTCGGGACAGGCCGCGGGGGCCTTCCGGGTGCTTTTTTTGGTCTGGCAGCGCTAGGCTGCCACTCCAACCAGGGCGGGCACTAGCGCCTGAACCTATTGGCCCCGGAGAGGATAAGGGTACCTGGATCAGCTTCATTGATTCGTATGGTCTATCAGACTCACGTAGCATCATTGATGATGTTGCTCCGTGATGAATCACGCCAGCGGCGGCAGGTGTTAGTGATCTAGGAATATTGCAAGGAGTTGCTGGTTAACAGTCATAACATCCTTGCCGGACCTGTATCAGCATTTCATATTCTAGGTACGGGAATAAGAGTGATTCAGCGGCCGACATGACGCCTAATCTTTTCCTCTACCCCCGCAACCCCCAAATCGGCATCAGTTACGGTAAGGTGTGTGGCTTGCGTGCCCGCTGCCTCTGTGTGCCAGTGCACCAAGTACGTTACACCACTACTACTAATGCTCCGAACAAGGCTCGCCGCTTTTTAGCTTTGCCACATTTGAGCCACACCCCCCTCGAGGGGTTGGTCGTCGCACTAGAGGATGGCCGGGCAGAGGCGCCCTATTTTTCCATCGTAACAGTACGTATTTTGTTAGCAGAAGATTCACTGGGTTCGTAGTACGGGTACAGCGCCCATCCGCTGGCAGGCATAAGCTTTTTTCTGTCTGCCGTATTAGTCATGCTTGTTGCCGGTGACAACAATGAATTAAGTCCTAATAGAAAATTAAAAACTATTCTCACCGAAATCCATGGACCTGTATTTCTAGGCCTTTTTAGACACTTTGAAGCTCAATTATA
>JADHZA010000513.1:0-14392 GCA_018831705.1 Torrubiellomyces zombiae | reverse complement strand
ACAGTCGCAACGACGACTGGCTCAAGGTCAAGCCGGAGTACATGTCCGAGTTCGGCGAGTCGCTCGACTGCGTCATCGTAGGCGGGTACTACGGCTCCGGTCGAAGAGGTGGCATGCTGTCCAGCTTCCTATGCGGTCTACGTGCCTCGCCAAACCACATCCGCGCGGGGGCAAACCCGGAGAAGTGCTTCAGCTTCTTCAAAGTAGGCGGCGGCTTCCGTGGAGAAGATTACGCCCAGGTTCGACACCACACAGAAGGCAAATGGATCGAGTGGGATCGAAAGAAACCCCCAACAACATACATCGAGCTTGGCGGCGGAGAGGCTAAGCAGTTCGAACGACCGGACATGTGGATCCGTCCGAGCGATTCCGTCGTCGTGTCCGTCAAGGCGGCGAGCGTAGCCCCTTCCGATAGTTTTGCCCGGGGCATCACGCTGCGCTTCCCGCGTTTTCGCAGGCTTCGTCTCGATCGCAGCTGGGACACGGCCCTCTCGGTAGACGAGTTCGAGGAACTGCGTAAACGAATCGACCAAGAGTCGAAAGAGAAAGCCATGACGGTCGAGGATCGAAAACGGCGGAATCCGAAGCGTGTTAAGCGTGAGATTGTCATTGCCGGCGAAGACAGCCAGCCTCCTGTGCTTCCGCCCGCTTCCACGTCGCAGATCTTCCACGACATGGAGTTCTGCGTCCTCTCCGAATCTCTCAAGCCGTTCAAGCACACAAAGACACAGCTCGAAAGCCTCATCAAGCAGCACGGCGGATCCGTCTCGCAGCGCGCCGCACCGGAGACGCCCATGATCCTCATCGCCGACAAGAAGGTGATCAAGGTCGCCAGTCTGATCAAGTCTGCACAGGCAGATGTCATACGACCGAAATGGATCAAGGATTGCCTCGAACAGGATGACGGTGCGGGAGCGCTACTTCCATATGATGAAAGCCATGTCTTCCACGCGACAGAGGCTTTGAAGCGCGTTGCGGCCGATAATACGGACATGTACGGAGATAGTTTTGCGCGGGCGGTATCGGTGGACGAGCTGCGAGACATTCTTGCGAATATGCCCAAGCTGGAGGACGGGGACGAGTTTGATGTGGATGACTTTCTGGAGGATCTGGATGCTCATGGAAAGAATATAGGTGACCTCCGGGGTTTCATGTTTCGCCGGTGTACTGTTTCCCTGCGTGCTGTGGACGAGGAGAGTGAGCGGTTGACGGAGAGATTGGGGCTGTACGCGAGATATGCCGGGGGCAGGGTAGTCCGGGACTTGGACAAGTCAGCGACGCATGTGGTGATTGTGGGAGGGAATTCCACGGAGGCCGGCGAGGTGGCGGATGAGGTCCGGAAACATATTCAGAGCTGGAAGCAAATTCCCCGGGTGGTCAGGGGAGATTGGATTGAGGCGTGTTGGAGGGAGAAGACGCTATTGGATGAGGAGCGATATTCGATACCATAAGTTGCAGAATGAAACATGTCAATATGAGGGCCTTGCGTAGTTATGCTTATGTTATTCAATGTCATGCAGTAAAGTGCTATTGATCGCTCTAGGTATTCCCGACACTCAGGCGTCCGTCAAGAACAAGCGATCTCCTATATCGCCAAGGCCAGGCTGCAGCATCCCCTCACTCGTGAGCTTCGCATCCACACCTGCGATCCATATCTCGGCACCCTCGGGCCATTCTCGCGCGGCCTTGCGAATCCCCTCCTCAGCGCCCAAGATGGACAGGACAATGATCCTCTCGGCCCCCCACTCGCGAAGGGTCTGGATCGCAGCCGCGCAGGTGCCGCCCGTGGCAATGATGGGGTCGACGATGATGGCAAGATTGCTTGACGCGGTGGAGCCCTGCGGCCGTCGGGGTAGGTTGTTGTAGTACTCGACGGGGTCGAGGGTTGACGGCTCGCGATACATGCCGAGATGGTGGACGGGAACGGGACGAGGCAGTACGGTTTGAACGGCTATCTCAGGGCGTAAGATTCACGATGGGTCTTTTGATGGAGGGAGGCAGACCTTGAACCATGCCGAGACCGGAGCGTAGGATGGGCACGATGCACATGGACTCAGGCTGGGTAATGGTCGTGGTGTAGCTGAAGCCTAATGGCGATTGATCCTGGGGGACGTGTTTAACACGGGAGAATTGAAGAGTGAGTGAGTGCGTCAACGTACCTGAGGTCCATCGACGGGCTTGAGTGCCTCGGAGAGGGTTTCGCAGGCGAGGATGAGTGAAATGTCGTGAAGCAGCTTTTCGACCTGGTTTGAGGGCGTGGTGTGGGAGCGGAGCTGGCTGAGCTTGGCTTGCAGACAGGGATGGCGGGAGATGTGGACGTTGGGGACTGACATGGTTGAGTATGATGTGGATTGTGCAGCTTGCGATTATAGAGAGTAAGAAGTTGGTCTGGAGTTGGGCGAGATGCTCTGAGATGGCCGAGGATGGTATGTTTGATGCTTGACGTTTGACAAGGAATGCGGGGGTCTGATGGGCGGTTCGAGGGAGATGGTACGAATGATACGGGGTGGTCAGGGAGTCTCTTCACTCATTTGATAAGCAGAAAAGAGAATGGAACCGGCACGATGTCGAGTTGGAGATGACGGGGAACGAATGTCGATCAGGCCAGGCACAGAAAGGCTGGGGAGGATGGCGGTGATCAATCAAAGTGTTGTCACAGCACGCGGGAGGTAGATCGGATCCCTGGGGAAGCCCTAGCAGGGGACCGGCTGGTGAACCGCCCCACTAATTACATCACCTTGGGTTGATTTTGGCGCGACTCCAGGCGTTCCCTCGACTCCCGACTCCTTGCTCCAGACGGATCATCACTCGCCTCACCTAGCAACCATGTCCCAGATCTGGTCATAGCATACAAACGATGGTGCCGGGCGATCCAAAGCTCAACAAGGAGACCTTATGGCCCGCCTCGACGCTGGGGTCGAGGCTACAAACGCGACAGTCACCGACCAGACGACACAACGCAAAGAGCCTCACGATGCCTCAAACGCCTCCGTACATCCTGCGCACCATTCAAAGCCAGCGGCAGTCGAAAGCAACAGTCCAACATCCACGTCACCAGAGACTCGCGATACGATCCCGCCCGTCGACAAGGAGCAGTACGACGTGCCCGACCAGTGGACGAACCTCGGCGAACTAGGCGCGACAAATCCCGTCGAAAACGTAAACGATGGACCTCTATACAGACATCACAGCTTAGAAGAGACCCGAAGCCGCGAGCAGCAGTGGCGAAGGAGACGAAGCTTGCCTCAAGATGGCTCCGTTGAGGTTGGCGAGAAGGGCGAGGTGTCCCGGCTGGCAACCCAGGTCTACACGCTCTCTTACCTCGTCTTCTTCTCCTTGTTGGGGACTTTGGCCCGGGTGGGATTGACGGCACTGACGCGGTATCCCGACACGCCCGTCATCTTCAGCACGATCTGGGCCAATTTCGGCGGCAGTCTCATCATGGGCTTCCTAGCCGAGGACAGGATGCTGTTTCGTCGCGAGTGGAACAGTTCAACGAATAACGGAAAAGCCACGCGCACGGACGAGGAGACTGGTTCCAACGACGTCTCTCCACCGCTAGACCTTGCCGCCGCGAAGAAGGCCCATCTCGCGGCCAAGAAGACCATCCCGCTCTATATCGGCTTGGCCACGGGCTTCTGCGGCAGTTTCACCAGCTTCTCCGCTTTCATACGGGATGTGTTTCTAGCCATGTCCAACGACCTGACGGCCCCAGGTCTCGGAAGCTCGAGCCGTAACGGAGGCTACTCCTTCATGGCACTGCTCGCCGTCCTCGTGACAACAGTGTGCCTGTCCCTCTCAGCTCTCGTTCTCGGCGCGCATCTAGCTCTAGCATCGGAGAGGCTTCTCCCCTCGATCCCGCATCCGCTGGCGAGGAAGATTCTCGACCGTGTCATGGTTCCTCTCAGCTGGGGCTGCTGGCTCGGTGCGATTCTGCTATCCATTTTCCCGCCTCATGAGAACTGGCGCGGTCGAGCGACGTTCTCTCTTGTCTTCGCCCCGCTCGGATGCCTGGCTCGCTTCTATCTCGCGCTTCTGCTCAACGCCAAAATGGTTTCGTTCCCGCTTGGGACGTTTGCCGCGAATGCGTTGGGAACGGCTGTTCTGGGAATGGCCTGGGATCTCGCGCATGTGCAGTCGGGAGGCGTGGTTGGCTGTCAGGTCTTGCAGGGCGTCGAGGATGGCTTCTGCGGCTGCCTGACCACCGTGTCGACTTGGGTTGCTGAGCTGAGCAGCTTGCGAAGGCGGCATGCGTATGTGTACGGCGTGACGAGCGTGCTGGTCTCGCTGGCTTTGATGGTGGCTATCATGGGTGGCCTGCGCTGGACGGATGGTTTCTCCGCGCTGATGTGCTCGTGAGGCAGGTCGGCGCAAAACGAACAGAGTCTAAGAAAGCGATTTCAGACTTGAATCATACAATGAAGTTGTTTTGTCGACTCGAAGAACAAGTTCTGCTTCCTTGTCTAGTCGTTGGGAGCGAAGAACCGGCAGGCATAGCCCTTCTTCTTAGTGTTGCGTGGACGAATAGCTACCCGACTAAAAGAAATGAGCTGCCAACAGGCACACCGTCTTTGCTATCCAGCCCCATGATCGGTAAATCGCCTTGGTCAAACCTGCTGGCGGTTGCCTCCTGTCAGCTACATCTTTCTTGCTCCTGACGAACATCACCCCGGTTCTCAGATACAGCGTGAGCTATTATGATACAGCTTTGTCGATACGGCTACTTTACATCAGCATGGCCAAGAGTGCACAAACGCCTATACAGGCTGCTGAAACAAATCCCATCACATGGCCGCGGTGCTGTGCTCCAGACAGTTGCGGAAAGTCATATGACTGTCGGCCGGTAACAGCCTGCCAACGATGAAAACCTCTCGGTTCGCTTGATTCATGACCTGGAAAGCTCATAGCCGAGCCGCCTCTGCAAGGAAAACGCCGGCAATCCACAGAAGCTACTATGGCGTCGCCGCAAGTCAGAGAAGAGATCACGGATGGTGTCAAAGTCACGTCACCACGACAAAGGCACACAAGTGATGAGGTCAGAGGAACGGCAGGCAGAGCAACAGCCTGTCACGAAGTCTCCAGACTCGCAACAGAAATTGCCGATATTGCAGAGTTGCCTGATGCCAATGCGCGAGTCAGCCTGGCTTTGGAGTCGTCAATCGTACGTACCGTCAAGAGACCATGCGGGTAGTCTACTGGTGTGAGGGAGTCCAGGAGTGCGAGGTACTCTACTTCCTGCTGAGCGTACGCTGTGAGATCATCACGTCTGGCTTGCTGCCTTGGTTCTTCATGTTCGGGAAGTTGGACTCGTGGATGAGTTGGAGTGCGAGGTGCTCTGCTTTCTGCTGAGCGTACACTGTGAAGATCATCACACCTGGCTCGCTGCCTTGGTTCCTCACGCTTAGGAGGTTGTACTTTCGAATGAGTTGGAGTGCAAGCTCGATAGCAAACATGGCGTGGGTTGGATTAACGAAGCATGTTCCCACCAAGATTTGGCTTGCCCCTTGAAGATGAGGCCTCCCTTGTGCGACGCAAGGTTGGCACTACATAGTAACAAATAAGGCTACATGCATTCAACGACCACTCAACGCTTTGTTCCGTGGTCTAGTTGGTCATGATTTCTCGCCAACGCCGGGAAGCCCTCTAGTTCGAGCCCGGGCGATTCAGATCGTATTCCCTGCCAACTTCTGCTCGAAAGCCGTGTGCAAACATTGAATACAGCTTTTCAGGAAATCCGCCAATCCGCGAAACTCACCGCTCCTACTAAGCCAAGTACGAAAATTCGACCATAAAGCTATGCCACAAAGACCACTCGGAGTTGCTCGACGGGCGGGAGCATGAGTTGTGGCCAACCTTTGAGGTCACGGGGACCCTGCCCACTCGCCAAAAGATGAAGTCCATCACAGAACGCCCCCCGAAGCCCGAGCATGTCGATGCGGCAAAGTACAAACCGCAAGATTTTATGTACAGGCGGCAGCTGCACGACCTCATCAACACTGGCGAAATGGAGCTTGGACTCCGGGTGTCACGCTTCATCCCACAGCCCGGGTCTTTCGGACGCGAGGGGGTTTATACCCGATTCGAAACGACTGGCTGGCCTTGACGACCTGGATCATTGATAAATGAGGAATTTCGAGAGCTTTTCAACACTTCAAGGAGCAAGAAGGCTATATCAAAATCGCGCACTAGCCGGGCTACTGTTTTATGCTCCTTCAAACTCCCTGCAATGTGAAACATGTAAAGCGCACACGGGGCAAGATGTCCAGTTTCCGCCTGAGTAAAGGTCATATTAAAGTCGCCTGTCCTCGCAGTCCTCTCTGCGTTATCGCTCCCGAAACCAACACCGCGATATATACGGTATACATCATGGTCGAAAACGTCTGATCGGACGAGACTTCGTACCGACTAGAGCTATACTGTTGGTTCGGCTGTGTGTACGTACGTACGGTGGTGGTGATGAAGGCAGCCAATTCAGTGGTCTATTTATATCTTCATACCCTCTATCTATCTATTCGTACGTATATAAGGGTATGGCCCTTATATATATATTGTATAGAAAGGGGCCTTATTATATATAACCTAAAAGGTCTACTAGGGTTAAAATAAGTAATTAGGGTTAAGGCCTATAATAGGGGTAAGGCTACGTACGAGGCTATTGTATAAGATAGAGCTATAAAGGCTCTAATACTAGCAAATCTTCTTTTATTACTTATATATAAAGGGATAATCTTTCTATAAGTTATATAAGTAGTTTCTTATATATCTCTATAATACTTATAATTAAAAGTTTATTAAAAAGCCTTTATATATAGCTTAATACTCCTTATTAAAGGAAAATAGTATACTTGCTTATTAAAGGTTTTTTTATACTTAAGGAAATCTATATATAAGATAATAAAAAAGCTATTAAGAGTTCTTATATAGAAAAGAAATATAACTAAAAAAAAAAAAAAGTCTTTATATAAGAGTCTATTAGAGTTTTTTTATATAAGGAAAAATAAATATAAAGTCTTATATAAGGGCTTATTAAATATTCTTATATAAAGGAAAAGTAAAATAATAAGAAAAAATACTTCTAAATAGTAAAGGGGAATAAATATAAGGTAATCGTATAAGGGTATTTTCTCTAGGCTAATACTATATAAGTAAGATAGTCTTTTTTTAGCTTAAAGGTTAAAGCTTATTATATATATTCTTAAGATATTATAAGGCTATTTATATAGCCTTATTATTTCTTAAGTATTATAGAGTAATTATATAATAGTCTTTTAGTATTTTTTCTCTTTATCTCTCCTAATCTTATACCTCTTATTATAGCTAATCTATATTATACTAAAAGAATTATCCTTTCTTTTACTTATATAAGTAAATTATAGTTATTTTTTACTTAACTTATATAAGTAAATTTACTTATATTAACAAATTTATTAGACGATCTAGCTAATTAATTAATTAACTTTAATTAGTAGGTTAAATTAGTAAGTTAAATTACTCCCTCTAGTATAGCTATAAAAAAGAGCCTTTATATAGCTCTTTTTTTTTTTTTTTTTTCCCTTTTATATTTCTTATATCCTTACTTATATACTTTCTTTAGAGCCTTAAGATTTTTAAACTTTTATATTACTTAGCTTTTTAACTATTATAACTTTTAGGTAAGTCTCTTATACTCTATATAATATACTTAAGCTTAATCTTACGCTTTTAAAGCTTTTTAAGATATAGTATACAATCTATTATACGTTAACTTATATCTAGGAGTAGTTTATTATATAATCTACTATAAGTTAGCTTTTATAGTATTACTTTTTATATACTACTAACTATAAAGGTAGTATTTTAATTAATAAGTTATTAAGCTTTTTACCTATAATATTTATATTAAGTTATTTAAAGGTAAATTATATAGTAATCTTATTAAGTATATTATAAACTACCCTAGCTACTATTATATACTCTTAATAGCTAGTTATAGTAAAAAAGCTCCTTTCTAATATAAATACTATTATAAGTATAATAACTATTACTTTTTTAACTACTATTAGGTACTTAAAAACTACTAAGATAACGCCTATATAACTTATATATAGCTTTTATATAGTATTTAATATAATTATACTATAGTAAACTAGTAAGCTATATATAATATAAAGATAGTTAAAGCTAAGGATAAATAAGGCGTTTAGGATAGCTCTAAGAGTAAAGCTAGTTTAGATAATAAGATAGATAATAATAATAACTTTAATAAACCTTAGGCTAAAATTAATAGATTAAGTAGCTAGTTCTCTACTATAGTAAAGCTAGTATTCTATACCTCTTATAAATAATTATTAACCTTTACTTTATAGTTATTATTTAGTTATATAATAATTATTTTAACCTAAATTATAAAAGAATTTATTAATATAAATTTCTTAAGTACTAAGTTTAGCCTTCTCTTTATATAAGTATTTACTAGATTATCTTTACTATTAATCTAATAAATCTTAGAGATTTTTTTCTTCTTATATAATTCCCTTAATACTATAATATTTATTATTAGGCATTTCTTATTAGTTATACTAAGCTTTATAAAGTACTTATATAGTAAGTAAGAGTTAGTATAGAAGATTAAAAAAAGTAGTAAAAGTTAAAAATATTATATAACTTTATTAATTATTATACTTAAGACTATACTACTATTAATACTATTAATAATACTATATAACTTACTAGTAAGTATACTTTTTATAACCCTCTTATACTTAGTTAAATTCTAGTAGATAATATTACTATAAAGTTTAAAGTTTACCTTTATATAAGTTATCTTTTCTCCTAGTATAATAATAAAACCTAATTATAATATTAAGTCCTTATTATTAGTAAAAAAGCTATTTATAAAAATAAAAAGCTTTATATAAAGTAAGTCTATTAGAATAAATCTAAGTCTTTTAATTATATTCTTTTACTACTATTTAAGTTATATATTAAAGGCTTTAATATCTTTATTAAATAGTATCTTAACTTAAGTAGCTACTAAGAGGTTATATAATACTTTAGGTTAGTAGATAAAAGTAATATATATTCTTTATACCTTTTATAAAATATATTATTAGTTAGTATTTTTTACTTTTATATTAATAAGGTAAAGAAGGTTTATTTAGCCTTTCTATTTAAAAGTAATAATCCTATCTTATAATATTATTTTATTACTATTAAACTTAATTAGTTAGTTATATAAGAGGATTATCTTTAGTTTTACTTATAAGCTTACTTTTATAAGTACTATTTCTTCTTATATAGAGAATTCTTTTAATATAATAGAAAACGTATTATTAGTTTAGAGGCTAGTAATATTAAAGGAGTCTAGGCCTATTAGTATTAGTAAGAGGTATAGATTATATATTAATAGTTTTATACTAAGCTCCTCTATATAGTACTTATAGTATATCTTAAACTAGTATATACTTAATTCTATAATACTATATAATAGCTTCTTAATATAAAAGATAGTACTTTTTAGGTAATTATTTATAATCTTTTTTAGTAATTATATAAAGATATTTTACTATAGAAAGTCTTTTAATTATATATATATTTATATAATATCTTATAACTCTCTATATATATTATATAACTTAATTAAAGAAAATCTAATAGCTAGGATTAGTTACTAGCTTATCCTTTAGATTATTAATAATTATATAAAGACTTTTTTTTTATTAATATCTCTAAATCCCTAGATAACTATTCTTAATTTTTTATATAGCTTTATAGTTTTACTTTTAATTTCTTATATAAGGTAAGTCTTAAAAATATATACCTAGCTATATATATTATTATTAAACTTAATAAAGATAAATACTCCTTATATAGTAAGCTTATTAATCTCCTTCTTATCTAACTCTTTAAAAGGTTCCCCTAAGGTTATAATTATATTTTTTTACTATAGCTAGAGGGTAAGGTTTTAGTTAGCTTTTTTTTTATTAGTAAGGTATTATATAATAAGGTATTTTTATAGTTTATTTTACCCTCTTTTTAGTAGTTAAGGTAAAAGCTCTTAAGCTAGTATTTTATATAAGTCTTAAGATCTCCTTAAAGAATTATTATCTAGTACTTATATAATAATCTTATCCTTAATTAACTTACTATTATTAATATCTTTTATTAGTTCTTAAGTATTACTTATTTTTTTATTATATAGCTTAGCTTAAATTACTTAAAACTTAATAAGGCTTCTAGCTATATTAATAAAAATATTATAATCTTTAATAGCTAAGATTTTATATAGTCCTATCTATTTTTTCTTTTTTTACTATATAAGTACTTTACTCCTTAATAAGAGAGAAAAAATATTAGTTATATAAGGGCTATTTTTACTATTAAGTATATAGCTAATATTCTTTTATACTTTAATTTTTTAAATTACTTTTATTACTTTTTAAATTACTTTTAATTATATAAGGATACTTAGTAATAGTAGTAATTTAGTATTAATCTTTAAGTAAGTACTAAAGACTAGGAGTATTAGTATAAGGCTATTAAGGCTAGTAGTATTATTTAATACTTTAATAGTAAGCTAGAGAATAGTTTTATTATTTATATAATAACTAATTTTATATTTAATAATATTATACGTATAGTAGAGAGGTTTATAAGCTCTCTTAACCTTACTAATAGCCTAATATACCTTTACTAGTATCTCCTTATAAATTATACCTTAGATTTATATAGAGTTTTTAAACTTATTAGAGGTAAAGTTTATACTAAGGTTATACGTAATATAGTCTAAGGGTCCTTAATATATAGTAATCTAGTATTAGTATAAGGTATTCTATATATCTTATATAGAAAGGGATTTAAGGAATATAGTAGCCTAGAATAATATTACTTTATTAATAATATATAATATATAGTATTTATTAAGGTATATAACGTCTATAATAATCTTATAGTTAAAGTAAGTATTATTTTTTAAGGTAAACTTAAACCTTTATAATACTAGGTTATATAACTAGTATTTATAATATAGCTTTTTAATACTTTTAAGTACTATAATTAAGATATTATTATAGCTAGCATTTTATAGGAGATTATAAAGCTTCTCTATATAAGGGTAGCTAAATCTTTAATAAAGATAATAAAGCTAGGTCTTTATAAAATAAAAGGTTATTTCTCTTATATAAAAATTAAAAAAAATATACCCCTATTTCCTAATAACTAGGATTATAGTACTATCTTTATATATAATCCTATTATTTATATTATTAAAGTATATATAAAGGTAATTAGTATTATATAATAAAAAAATAAAAAATATTAAAGTATTAATAATATAGTATATTATTATACCTAGTAAGTTTTATATTATTATAGTACTAATTATTACTTTTAAGGTCGCGTTATTAAAACTAACCTTATAGTTACTTAGCTTCTAGTTAATCTTTATATAAGGAAACTCTTATATATATACCTTAGCTTAGTCCTTACTAACTATTAAGATAATTATAGCTCTTATATCTTAAAATTTACCTTAATACTTTATATAATATAGATTTATAAAAAAGACCTAGTATATAAGGGTTATTTTTTCTTATAAGCTTTTATAGATATTTTTACTAGTAAAGTAATAAAGATATAAAACTATTATAAGATTATAAACTATAATCTAGCTATTACTTTTATTAATATCTTCCCTTTTATTTAATAATTTATTATTATTACTAAAGTCTTAAATCCCCTTATATAAGGTTAAGAAAGTAATAAAGTTATTCTTCTATAGTAGTATAATATTATATTCTTTATATATAATAAGATATTATTTCTTTACCTCCTTAAAATCTTATTAAAGGTAGTTTATCGACTAGTATCTTTTTTTCTTATATACGAAATACTTTTTTTTTATATAGGGATCTTACTAAGGCTATAAGTATAGTTATCTCTAATACTAGTTACTTCTAGTTATAGCTAGTTTATTATTATATCTATTTAAGATCTTTTAACTATTTATATAGTTATTAAATATTATATATTACTAGTCTATATAAAACTAAGAGACTTAGCCTATATTAATAATAACTTAAAATACTATATAAAAGTAAGTAAAGAAAGCCTTATATATTAGCTTTAGTTTATATAATACTAGTCCTAGCTCTAGGACCTTATATATAGCTTATATAATTATTATATAAAGTTATACCTCTTTATAATATTTAAGGCTAAAAAATCATTATATAAGAAAAAGTTTATTAATAAAGGCTTTTAATACTTCTTAATATATTTTCTTAAGATATTCTTTTTATACATTATAATATATTATTATTATCTAATCTATTAAATATTAGCTTTAGCTTATATAATAGTTAAAATATATATTAAGTATTATATATATCTTATCCTATTATCTTTTAAGGCTAATAAAGTAAATATAGTATTTATATATATAATTTAATAGTATTTTAGGGAATACTATATAGTATTAGTCTTCTATAAAGCTAATATAATAGTAATAGCTAATAAAAACCTATACTTTATTAGCTAAGATATTATATAGCTTCCTTATATAATTCTTAATAGACTTCTATCTTTTAGAGAAAATAATAAGCTACTTTAGCTTAATTATACTATTAAATACCTTTTTTATTAGTAGTAGTTTATATAGTTTTATAATTACCTCGCTTAGTATATATAAAAGTACTTTTTAGATTATTATTAGGTTTACTAGGTAAGGTATATATAAAACTTTTACTAGAAGTATTATATATAGAAATTAATTATATACTCTTATATTCCTTAAGGTATATAATAAGGTTTACTAAAGGATTTATATTAGTATTTTAAATCGTATAATATATTAAAGAGGTTCCTATTTTATTATTATATAGACTTAGCCTCTTAATAGTATTATATTTCTTATTATTATTATTATTATAAGGTTATATATCTTTTTAGTAAGTAAGTTACTATTAATAATAATTTATTACTCTTTAGTATATTATATAAAATTATAGAGGAAGCTTTTATATACTTAGTTAAAGTATATAAGATCCTAGCTATAAAAAAGGTCTTATATAAAAAAAATAAATAAGTTATTCTCCTTTAAGTTTATATAAAGTATTTCTATAAAAGCTTATATAAAATATATTATTAGCTAGGTTTTTAAGGCTTTAGTAATATCTTTATCTTTATTATTTTAATATCTTAAGTTAATATATAATTTCTAAATTCTTTTATTTATATTACTTCTTACTATTATTTTTTTATATAAAATAAAGTTCTTATCTTCTTAAGCTTATTATATTTTATATAATAGTCTTAGGCTTTTTTAATACTTTTTTATACTTATTTTATCTTAGGGATAAGGTATTTTTAAATCTTAGCTTTTTTAAGCTTAATTTTTTATTATACTAGTTATCTTCTTATTATATAAATTAGTTTACTATTTTAATTAGTTTTTATATACTAGAGTATTATATCTTACTATACCTTTATATATAGTAAATAATAATATATATAAAAGTCTTTTCTTAATCTTTTTTTACCTTTAAGTTCTTTATAGTCTATAATAAATTATCTATCTTTTTTTTATATAAGAAAGTCTTATACGTAAGAAAAATAAATATTAAGTTATAGCTCTTAAGGGCTATAGTATATAAGGCGTAGTATAAGGGTTAGGCTATTTAACTATACTTATCTCTTTATACCTTACTATTCTATAATTACCTTTATAATTAGTTAGTTACTTTTATAACTAAATAATACCTTTATAACTACTAATTAGTATTAGTTTAGTTATATATATATATATATAGTAGTAGTAATAAAGATAGCTAATTTAGTAGTTTATTTATATCTTTATACTTTTTATCTATTTATTTATATATATATAAAGGTATAGCCTTTATATATATATTGTATAGAAAAGGGCCTTGTTATATATAACCTAAAAGGTCTACTAGGGTTAAAATAAGTAACCGGGGTTAAGGCCCACGATAGGGGTAAGGCTACGCACGAGGCTATTGTACGGGATAGAGCCACAAAGGCTCCAACATATACAAATCGCCACCATTTGACAGACATTAGTAAACACTACGCAGTCTGCATCGGCGTATTCATGAAGTTCACATAGACGCGAGCTGGACTACTTTCCCGACATTTGGAATATACCTGTGTGTGCGGTAGGCAGGATTTCCCGTCATTGGCAGTGCCACCTTGGGCATCCGAGGCTGACGACTTGGCAGAGAAAGGCGCATACTCGTGTGTCCTGTGCACCAAGTTGGGTACTTCATGTACCCCAGTCACCTCACCATTCGTCTCGGCGGCGCCGGAATGTCGTACCAACACCTGATGGGCACCCAGCCCATCAACCTGTTTGACAAGGCAATAAGGGTGATGAAGTTTCACTATAAGGTGGAAA
>JADHZA010000512.1:0-14422 GCA_018831705.1 Torrubiellomyces zombiae | reverse complement strand
AGCAACCCATCGAGCGCAAAGTTGCCCTCGCGCACGCGGTTGTAAGCACGGTGCGTTTTGCGATTAAGTGTTTGTATGAGGGCGACGGCGAACTCGGCCACGGCCTCGGGAGAATACGAGGGCACATTGGCCACCTGGATGCCGTGCTCCTGTGCGGCCTTGAGGTCGACGTTGTTGAAGCCGGCGCAGCGGAGAAGAATGACTTTGACACCGTGGGCGGCGAGGGTCTGGATGACGGAGCTGCCGAGCGAGTCATTGACGAAAACACAGACGGCGTCGGCACCGCGAGCGAGAGAGGCCGTCTCATCGTTGAGGTAGAGCGGGTGGTAGATGAGTTGGATGGCTCCGGTGTTGGCGGCGTCGAAGTACTTCCTGTCGTACGACTTGGCGCTGAAGACGGCGATCTTCATGGCTGCGAATTGTGTGTGAGAGCTTGACAGACAGTAGACAAATATGAGAGAGAAGTCAAAGTAAAGAAGAAAAGGGCAGCACTGATCAAGTTTCCGAGTGTCCGGGTGTTGAAGTTTGGGGCGGAGGAAACGAGCTCCCAGACGGATGTTGAGGGGTATGATATTGTCACACAATATATGGCAAGTAGATAGTTAGATCAAAATCAATTAGCTTATATAGGAAAAAGCTTATAATCTCTATTCTTACGTGCCCTTTTTAGGGCCCTTATATACAACCCCTTTTCCTACGCTTATAAATAAAATATTTATACTTTACCTATTATTAATAATACTCTATACCCTACTATAATATACCCCCTAGTAGATAATACCCTATAAGGTTATTATAGCCTATCTACTATATAAATAGCTATTATAAATATAGTATTTTTTATAATATATTACTTAATAGTTTAAGTATATATATAATTTATATTACCCTATATAACCTTATTATAGTTATATATTTACTTTACTTATTATAAGATATATATATTTCTCCTAAAGCTATATAATAATACTTTTTTTTTTATTATTTATTACTATAGTTATAATACCTTAAACTTATAGTAATAAAAAAAGGGGGGTATACTATACTCCCTAATCTACTACTAGTAATAAGTTTTCCTTAACTAAATTATTTTTATTAGAGGCTTATTTTAAATACTTTTATAGTAAGAAGACTACTTTTTTATTAAGTACTAATAAAAAGGGGGGTTTAATAATTTTACCCCCTTAAAAGTATACTTATAAGTTAAATAAGGTATACTTATAAAGCCTTTAATACCCCTTCTTATACTTAATTTAACTAAATAATATACTCTTAATATACTTAGCCTATAATAAATAACCCTTTATAAAAGGTATATTAATTTACTAATATTAGGTAAGAGAGATAGTATTTATTATAAAAGTAGTAGATACTTTAAATATTACTATACTTATAAGTAAGGTAATTATACTTATAAGCTATTATAAGCTTTTTTTTTTTATTCCCTTATTTACTTATACTAACCTTTAGAATAGTAACTTTATATTAGTTCTTATTATTATATAGATATTAAAAGCTAAAGTAGTTAATAATAATATAGTAAGCTTAATATTTTACTACTCTTACTTATCTTTTACTTAATAACTAATTTCTAAGTAGCTAGTTATTTATTACTAGTTTATAGTAAAGTTATAATATACTCTCCTTACTAAGCCTAACTTAGTCTATAAGGAACTTAATAATAATAGTAATAGGGCTTAGAGTATACTTAGTATGCCTATTATAGTAAGAGAGGAGTAGTATTAGAGGCTTCTAGTACTTACTAGTGAGATTTTTAATATCTTATACTTTTAATAGGTAATATATATTAGTAAATTTATTTTAAATAAGTTTTATTTTACTTTAGCTAGTACTTATTTTTACTTTACTTTTATTATTTATATACTTTATAAGATTTTATTTACTTTTTATAATATTTTATTATAAGAGGGGGGGACCTTTATATAATAATCTAGCTTAGCTAGGGTAATATAGCTATACCCCCCCTTAGTATTTTAATATACTATAACTATAACTATAGCTTATAATACCCTTAATTATATATAAGTCTATTAAATTAAGTATACCTTTAAAAGCCTTAAATTACTATTTTAAAAGGGCTTTAATAAATCTATTTACTAGTATCTTTATAATAGGTATATATATAACTATAAAAGTACCTTTTTTAACCTCTTACTTTAGCTATATATTATATATATCTATATAGCGTAGCTATATATTAATTTATTTACTTATATTAAGTATAAGATAGATTATTTACTAATTATTATAGTATAGGTCCTAGTTATCTTTTATAATAGTATAAAGTTTAATTTTTTAAAAAAGGTATTATAAAGCGATAGACTTATATATAACCTTTTATAAAGCTAGTAGCTTTACCTTTATTATAGACGTAGTTATAGTCTATTAGTATATTACTTTCTATATAATAAGGCCTTTAAAAAGCTTAATAAGGTATCCTTATAATAACTACTAAATAATAAGGTTATTTATAAAAGAGGTATTAAAAGCTATCTCTAGAATCTAAGTATTACTATTACCCCTAAAGTAAAATATAAAGTATTTATATAGCTATAAATAGTATAAAGCTTAGTCTATAGCTTACTAGTACTTAAGCCTTAGATTAGTAAGGAACTTTACTAACTTAGAGGCTAAATATACTATATCTAGCCTTACTATTATAGTAGTATATATTAAGCTTCTAACCTACTCTTAGAAATACTTAATTTTTTACTTAGTTACTAATCTTTTATACTTTTTTAGCTTATATATAGGGATTAGAATAGTAGAAAAAATACTATTAACTACTATATTATATTTCTTACTAACCTTATTAATATAGGCTTTATAGCTAAGGTAAATATACTTATTTCCCTTATCCCTAATAATTTAGATACTTAAAAAAAACTTAGTAATATTTTTATCTTCTAATTTATATACTTACTTTAAGCCTTAGATAAGTATATTAGCTATATACTTTAGTTTTTTTAGGTATATAATAATTATATTATTAATAAAGAAAATTAAGTAAATATCCCTAGTAAAGGAATAAAAAAGATAAGGCTTTTCTTTACTTACTTTAAGCCCTAGCTTTCTTAATTTAGTATTTAGCTTTTAAAACTATAGCTATAGTAAGTCCTTAAGGCTATATAAGGCTTTAAGTAGCTTTATATACTTTTTAGCGTATTTAAAGCTATTAGGGAGCTTATATACTATAGGTTTAGTACTCCTACTATAATCTATGTATAAAAATATATTCTTAATATTAAATTATTAAAGCTTTAGGTTAAATTTTATAGCTAGCGTAATTAATATATAGAATATATATACTATAAGTATTACTATATAGGTTTATTTAATAGTTAAGAGCTTTTAAAGGTTGCCTTATATATATATATATACTTTATATTTTATAAGGTACCCTTTAATATTATTTTTATAGGTAAATACCTACTTTAGTAGTAGGGGCCTAGATTTAGCCTCTTTATACTTAATTTCTTTCTAAGTACCTTTTTTAATTAGTATATTAATCTCTATATATATAGCTTATTTAAATTAAGTTTTTAAAGGGTAATTTATTATTTACCTTTACGTATTTAGCGTTAATACTAAGTTATATAAATAAAGCTTCTAAGCTTACTTACCCCTATTATAATATATATCTAAGATAGTAAATACTATTATAAAACTCCTTATATTATAGTTTTCCCCTAGTAGCTACTTAAGCTACTATTTAAGGTTTTCTAGGCTCTAGAGATAGTTAATTAGGTACTTATTAGGTTACTTCTTATATAGTACCCCCTAGTCTTATATACGCTTTTTATCTTTTTATTTTATAATTCTAGTACTTTAGTATACTTACTATATATTTTCTATACTTAAAGACTATTATTATAAGCCTTTTAGCTCTACCCTTATTATATTTTTTAACTTTAATCTAGGGGTTATTTTACTTTAATTATCTAAGTAAGTAGCTAATCTACTAAATACTTATTAAGCGTTACTCTCTAGTAAGGAATACTTAAGACTAGCTTACCTTTTAATATCTTATATAATATTATATATTATATTATTTATTACTTTATCTAGACTTTAATAATAACCTCTATATATTTTAATAGTATTAGGTAGTATATTTATATATACCTTAACTATTTAGTTAGTTAGCATAATACTTAACTAAATACTTATTATTTAAACTAGTACTTAGCTATTTCTAGGCCCTAGATCTAGTATTAAATATAGTATTTAAAGTCCTAGTAGTATTCTAGGCTTAATTAAGCTTTATTCTTTATCTTTAGTATTTAGGGGAGTTTCTACCTTTAAGCTTAAATACTATATTTAACTTTATTACGAAGATTTATTTTCTAGTAAGGTCTATAAGAGGTTTAATTCCTTACCTTTTAAATCTTATAACTATAGCTCTTTAAATTAAGTTTCTAATTTATTAATTAAAAGCTTTATTAAGCATTTATTAGCTAGGTTATAATATATATATTTATTAAATATTATATTCTTAATTATTAAAACTTTCTCTAGCCTAGGGACCTATATATAGTAGATATTTAAGGCTATATACTTAACCAAATACTTTATATAACCCTTAAGACTTATTTTAAAATATTTATAATACTAATTAGCCTCTCTATCTTTATTAAAAGGATATACGTAGTAGCTATATATATATACTATATTTTAATTAGGGTATAGGTCTACTATATACTCTCTTATTAGTAAGTAAGTATACAATTTAAACTATACTTTTAGATATTTATTTAGTGTTTTTTACCCTAGAGACTTATTAGGGCTAATATTATATAGGAAAGCTATAGTATATATACTTTTAAGCTATAGCTCTAGTAAGAGTTATATACTTATAAGTATATAAATTAACTAATTAGTAATTAACTACCTTAACTATTCTATATAACTATTAAGCTTATAAGTAAATATAAAGGCGAGTTTAAGGTTAATACCCTTTACTAGGGACTAGCGTTAAAAGGCTATTTACCTTACTATAGCTATTATTACTTTTTTATTATCTAAGTATAGCTTATATATATTTAATCTATATTACTTTTTAACTTAGTATTTAAAATAAACTAGTATATTAAATACTATATTATATAATTTATTAGGTAATAAAATCGTATTTATATACTTATTATACTTATCCTTAAGTATTAAAAGCTAGTTTATACTATTATAGCTAGGCTTATAGTCTTAAAAGTCCTAGTATACCCTCTAATAAGGCCTAGGTAACTAATATTAAAGTAGCCTTTATAATATAACTTATTTAGTACTATATTAAGTATATACTTTATAATTATAAAGTACTATTTTTTTTAATAGTATATTCTATATATATATACTAAGCTTAGTAAGTATAGCTTTATAAAAGTGCTTTATATATAAGTACTATAATTCCTTAGTATCTTTTCTAAGCTTTATAGGATCTTGGCTATATCTCTAAGGGTATTATAAGCTTTAGAAATATATATTAAATATAGCTATAATTACTACTACTATAAGTAGAGTATTTAAAAGAGTATTAATAAGTATATTATCCTAATCCTCTTTATAATAGCTAATTAGCTTATATTTAAAAAAGATAAAGTTTAGCTTCCTAACTAGCTATACTAGGACTATACTATTATATATTAATCCCTTATATAGGGAGTAGTTAAGTTTATAATACTAAATACTTTTTTTATATAGCCTAGCTTTAAATATAATATTTATATAAAAGCTTTCTATAACTACTATATTATTAAGGATTAGGTCTATAGTACTATTCTTACCTTTAATAGCGCCCTTAAGTATATATTAGCCTTTTTTAATAATCTTAAATATACTAAAGCTTATTTCTATATACTTATTTTATATTTCTTTAAATATATTAAGTATTAGAAAATTAACCTTATTAATAATATATAGGGTGTTATAATTATTAAGTAGTATACTTTTAAAAAGTAGGTAATTAGTATTTTGTAGTATAGTATAGACCCTAAGTAATTAATTATATACTTAGTTAATTATTATTAGGTTAATAATTATAGTATTAATACTAGGACTATTAAAGTAGTTATTATTTTCCTTTTTTAAGCGCCTCTTTATAGTATACTAGGCTACCCTTATACGTAGCTTAGCCTATTCCTTACTTTTATAGTATTCTTTTATTTATATATATTACTCTTTACTAAGTAGCTAGCTAAGTTTTTAACCTTTAAGTCTAGTAATTATATAGTATAGTATTTAGTAAGTCTTAGGCTTCTAATTATAGCTCTTACTATATAAGTATTCGTACTTAGTATAGGGAGTTTT
Source organism: Torrubiellomyces zombiae (assembly GCA_018831705.1). Lineage (NCBI taxonomy): Eukaryota > Fungi > Ascomycota > Sordariomycetes > Hypocreales > Ophiocordycipitaceae > Torrubiellomyces > Torrubiellomyces zombiae. Next base: position 8,098 of record JADHZA010000512.1, on the reverse strand, counting down.
TTTTAAGCTTTTTATAGCTATTATATATACTCTAGTAGCCTTAGAGCCCTTTATATAATACGTAATACTAATAGTATAGAATATAATCTTTATCTACTTTAAAGTTTTTATATAAGGATACCCCTTAGCTTCCTTAGTAATAATAAAATCGAGTATTATTTAGGCTTAGCTAGGCTTAAACCTAGTACCTATAGTGCCTAGGAAATTATAAATAGTATTAGTTCTTTCTATTTTATTAATCTCTTTAATATAGGCTTTTAAATATACCTTATACTACTTTAAATACTACTATTTAGGGTATAAATTTATACGTTATACTTTTTAAAGTATTACTTAGTAACTCTTATAAGCTTTTTTATATACGCTTAATTCCCCTAGTACTAGTTACTTTTTAAGCTTTTTAATTAACTACTAAAGTATATATTTATTAAGGCTTTTTTTTTTTTTAAGGTATATTATAATAATCTAATATATACTTAGTTTAACTATCTTAGTAATCTACTTACTAAGTTTTTATACTTAGGTCTTAACTAATTAGTATTTTATACGTTTAATTATATATTACTTAAAGAGGATATTAAAAATATCTTTATAGGTTAGGGTAAATACCTAAACTTTAAGTATTTTAAATTATATAAGTACTATTACTAAAGTTAGCTACTTAGGAGCTTTTAAATAGTTAATAGTATATTTAAGTTAATCTAGGTTTATATAGTTTTAAAGCTTATAATTCTTAGCTATATTAGAAAGTATAATATTCTAGTTATACTAGTCCTTAGGTAGCTTAAGCCTAGCTTTAACTAGAATAACTTTTTCTTCTTAAGTATAGGCTAATTTTATTATATACGCTAGAAATATAAAGTAAGCTTTAATAATAATAACTAAATACTTAATTATATTTTTTAGAAATTATAGGTAAGCTTAAATTTACTTCCTAGGCTTATAACTATTATATAATATATAATAAGTAAATAGTTAGATTAAAGTTAATTAGCTTATATAGGAAAAAGCTTATAATTTCTATTCTTACGTGCCCTTTTTAGGGCCCTCGCGTGTAACCCTTTTTCCTACGCTTATAAATGAAATATCCGTGCTTTACCCGTCACTAACAACGCTCCATACCCTACTGTGATAGATATGATTACGGCGAATCGTACGATGTGAACGACATGGGCGTTATTACTCCTGCTGCCACCACCACCACCACTACTACTATCATAAAGGTGGTACTAATAATGTCCACAGAACAACAGGAAGCATGCAGTAGAATTGCCAAAATATGCAACTCTGGTTTATTGCATCCATTGTAAAGGCCACACCAGTTGTCAACGCCATGTCTGCCTCTCTCCTTTCTTTTCTATCCCATCCTTCTCTTTAGGTCTGGGCCTCATTTACGGATCCAATCTATACAGCCTATCTAAGATAATTGCCCTTAATGCTATAATCTTTGCTGGGCCCGCGGACCGTGTATTCTATGCTCCATTCGCTCAGGTTGACCGCGCTAAAAGCAAACCGATATTCAACATCATAAAAGTCGTCTACGCACAGATGGCCCGCCTTGGCTTTCCAGCTGCTGTCCCGTTCACCGCCGCTGGGCTGCACAAACTCAATCTCGTGAAAGAGGTAGTCGGCGCGTTTCTGATCGTCGACTTTGGCGAACCACACGCTGATCCTGTCTTGCCGTTCATCGTAGCGCCATATATATCGCCGCGCGGCCGGGAAGCTCTGCCCCTGATCCGTCGTGAACGTGCCCTCCTCTACGTAAAGATATTCCATGCCTGCTTCGGTTTCGTCGTCCGAGGTATTTGCAGAGGATTGAGATCCGTCCAAGGTCTTGTTCCGCAAGAGGAAATGAGCTGTTCCGCTAAAGTGGCCACTTGGGAGGGATGGTAGACGGCTTTTCAGGTCGCGTTCCAACTTCCATTCCCCGAGTAAGCTGCGGAAGATGGCACGGGAGACAAAGCGGCTGGTGGTCATGGCTTCTTTGATGACTCGGACTGTGTCGTCGAGGAGCTTGGTTGTCTCTGCACCTTCGTCGGTCTGACTGGCGTGGGAGTAGCGAGCAGGAGTGAGCATATCGAGTGGTTGGTCATTGTGTGACAGAGAAGGAATGCCGTCCAGTGAAAGCTCGTGGCGCATCATGGAGAGGGCTTGGGCAAACTCTTGCATGAGGAAAGGGTAGTCGCCCATGGGGAACTGGGAAAGACGAGGGTCGTCTCGTAGGCTGCGCGTGTGCTCTACCGAGCTGTCCTCGTCGAGTTTGTGCTGAAGAGCACGAGGAATCGATTCGGGACTTGTCGACCAGAGACGTGCCAAGAAACGAGCCTGCATTTGCATGACACCCCAGTAAGGAGACCGATAAAAGCCAACAAAGCCGAGGTTGGGTACGTCCGGGTGATGTGTTCCGTGAAATGCCAGTGCAAGAGGTTGCTCGGTGTGAGTCTCGGAGAAGTCCAAAGCCTTCAGAATCTCTTCAGGCAGAAAGTTGAGGCAAGGTGAAGGGTCGAAACCTGTGGCCGCCACAACCGCAACGACATCCTCCACTTCAGAGCCATCTTCTAGCTTGGCCGTGCTACCAGCTAAGCTTTTCAGCTTTCCATTCTGCACCGTCACTAGACCAGCGCGTACGAAGTCGCAATACCAGTCGCTGACAGCCAAGTAAGGTGGTTGGGTCTTTGACTCTTGGTCGACTTTGAGCTGGGGTGAGAATATGGACTGGTCATTTCCGAGAGCAGCCTCGTACATGCCATGGACTATCTTTGCGGTGGCTTCAGAAATGTGTCCTTGCGTGTTGACTAGGGGTTCAGGGCGATTCTTGAGATTGTACGATGCAAAGTCCAGGGGAAGAAATGGCGGCGCTGGAAGTTTTGGCTGCCGATCATGGTCAGCATCTTGTTTGTCTGCACGGAAGCGACGGAAGTGACTTACCTCCGGGGTGGTATACAGCGGAAATACCCAAATGGGTCGCTGTACAAGGTGATGTATGGATAATTTAGAAGCATCATGACCAGGACAAAGCTGTGCGTCCCGAGGCGAATGTCTTTCCGAAGAGACATGGGAGGCGATGGTGCCAGCCACTTCCACACCGGACATCTGGCCACCCACAACAAGAATTTTGCCTTCTTTCGCGGTCTTCTCTCCCAACAGACTCTTCAGATCCCGATACTGACTGCTGTGGACGACAGGTACCGAACTCGAAGCCGGAGACAAGTCTCGAAGCCCCTGCGGCATGACAGGACGACCGAAATACCCAGAAGCCACGAGCAAGTAGTCAAAATATCTCGTCTCTCCCCCTTCATGACCCTCGACATGAACATCCCAGCCAGCCTTACCACCGTCTCTCGACACCACGCGCGCCACTCTTGTGGCGAGCTTCATCTCGAAATCAGAACGTCCACGAAGATATTGATCCAGATATCTGTTCAGGTAGCGGCCCACCATCCACGCATGAGGTAGCTGCAAAGCATCCTCTTCCCAGGCAAGGTCACTGAAGTGCATTGTGTGCTTGCTCTGGTTCGCGACCATGAGGGGATGAACCTGACGCGAATTGTCGGCGCGAGAGGTTGGCCAGAGGCCGCCGATGTCTGGTCTGGCATCGTAGACGGTGACGCGGAAGACACCGGGAGGAGCGTTGTGTAGGAGGGTTTTGGCGGCGACGATGCCGGATGGACCGGCGCCTGTGGACGTTGCATGCTCGTGTCAATGTAAGAAACGACGGCGTCTGAGATTGGCGTGACGACTTACCCACGATGCAGACCGACTTTGCCATGTTCCTGTAGCAGCTCCTCGTCAAAGCCACGGCCATGAATCTCCGAAATCTAGCAGTGGGTCAGGCTCACAATAGCTGTGCCTTCACATTGGTAAGGGTGCACAGCTTGCAAGCTCTGATGAAAGGGTCATGCTGCAGCTAGCAACTCGCATCGGTCAATCACTGCTATGTCGCGGCATCGTGACTTCGGGGCGAGCTTGGTATTAAAAGTAATACATCGGTAAGCTGCGCTCGTTGAGAGCTTGCGGCATCTACGGGCCGTTTGACGTTGAGGATCCCCATGCAGTCCGCTTAACAGCTAGCATGGTACCCACGGTGAAGCTTGTATTGGTGCGAAGATAAGGCAACAGGGCTGGTACTGCAGTAACGACAGTTTTGCCCCTCACCCGCTAACGGGCAGCCCCGCGAGGCTCGGAATGTCGTCATTCCACAGGTGCAATATAAATGCACCAACAACAGCACGTGGAACAAAGCTTGATGCTGCGTAGGTGTTCCGAAAGCGACTGCTATCACATAGTACAGAGACAAACATAATATCCCATCTCATCAACAGTCCTGAAACTTTCCATTCTCACATCGCAGATAGCCATTGATATCAAACTACCATTCCTTTGTTTCACCCTCTATTCGAGTCCCTACCCTCAAACAACACATCACGACATTCTAATTGCTCACATAAACGCCAATCCCTTCATCATGTCCTCTCATCATGTACTCCTCATCGGCGGGCACGGCAAGATCGCCCAGCTGCTCACGCCACTCCTCCTCCGTCGCTCCTGGACCGTCACCAGCATGATCCGCACCAGCGAGCAGACTCCCGCTATCGAGCGCCTTGGCCACAGTCTGCCGGGGAAGCTCAACGTTCTCGTCAGCAGTGTTGACGAGGTGACGAGCCAGGAGCGCGCTAGCAAGATCCTGGACAATGTGAAGCCCGATTACGTTGTTTGGAGCGCTGGTACGTGCTCGGCCTGAACCCGCAAGAATGTCATCTGCCTCAGTCGCTCCCCTTTTACGTACAAGCTAATGACCAATCTGGAACAGGCGCTGGAGGCAAGGGCGGCGCAGAAGCAGTAGGCTCGAGTTTCTCTTTTTCATAATGTGTTTTCGTTTCTCCCTAACTCTCTTTCGAACAGACCTTCAAAGTTGACCGTGACGCCGCCATCTACTTCATCCAGGCTGCAGCCGCGATTCCAACTGTCACCCGCTTCCTTCTCGTCTCCTATACCGGCTCTCGTCGGGCCTCTGCCTCTTGGTGGTCTGCCGACGAATGGGACCAGTACAACAAGAGCGTCAACCACGGCGTTCTGGCCGACTATTACAAGGCCAAGATTGCTGCCGATGAGGCTTTGTACGAAACTTCTGCCAAAAGCTCCACCTTGGTCGGCATCTGTCTGCGCCCCGGCACTCTGACCACCGAGCCCGCCGGCAAGGTTGCTCTCGGGAAAAACGAACACGTCAAAGGTCAGGCCAGTCGGGCAACCGTGGCTGAAACGGCAGTCGCTCTTTTGGAGGCAGACGGTGTCAAGAACTGTTGGCTGGATCTCCTGGATGGATCGGAGGACCTGGATGCGGCTGTCAGGCGATGCATCCAGGGCAACGTAGATGCTGCCGAGGGCGAGGCCATATATAAGCAGAAGCCATGATGCCCCCTCACCTTTCCCTGATCGACGAGATGAACCTCATGTTTTATTTACAGATGGTCGCGAACGGCACGAGATGCCCACCCAAATGCATTAATTTATCTACCCTACCGCTGGTTTAGCTTTCAATCTACGCTCGTCTTAGTTTGTGCCAACTCCTTGCATATTCATCATTGATTCTGACCGAGAATCGATAGCTTCAACCTTGACCAAGTCCAGATTTTGGTCCGAGATGTTCGTACATCTTACCTTTGCTCACAGCCGTATTGATCGGATCCCTGGTTGGCTAAATTTCCGTCTCTCCACATTGCAGCGGCATCATCGATCGATTGGCAATGTTCCTACATTGGCAACGTTGTTCTATCCCATCACTGCTTGAATTGCGGTTCCAGCTCCAAATCGCATATCGTCTCCTGGTCAGGATGGACGGCGGTAGCGCTCGAGAATCTAGACCTGTCTTCTGTGTCACGAGCTTCGCAGTCGGCAATGTTCAGTCGGCTTTCGGCTCGAATCGTTTGCCGGCGATTCATTAACGCACATTTTCGGCCTTTGAAAGCTTTGTATTCATCGCGTACAGTGCTCCAACTCGTTGTGAGGTAAATTATGGCGTTCCATACTCCTTGCAAAGGCAACACCCACCCACTGGCAACGCTGAGCGGGAAGCTAATCCGGCCGCCACTCGTTAAGGTATAAAGTCTATTGACAGAGCTCGGGGTCCAGGTGATCAGCACCGCGAAGCCGAATATGAAACTGGTTCGCAGGTAGGCCATCTTGACAGGGTCCAGCCGCCTAAGCTTCATGGATGCACTGGACTTGACTGAGCGAATACGGCCCATAATGGACTTCTTGGGGGCATGACGGTTATCAGATGAACATGTGACCTCGAACTGCTGGCTTGGCGGGTTTCTGCTTGTTCCATCTTCAAGCGCAACATCGTCATATGGGCTCAGCCATGACCGACCACCCGCGAGGCCGGATCTATGCACAGCTATCGGGGTCGAGAGTCCAGTATGTTCATCGATGGAAGGGAGATCCGACGTGATTTGCACTTCTGTCACGGCAGTGCCGTAATGGTCCCGTCGTCCTTTGAAACCCTAGTCTCAGAAGTCAGCAAGTGCCGACTGAGGAACAACGCACGGAACTACCTCTTCAGCAGAATCCCCTGCTTCACTATCCGATCTAGATCCTGGCTTGAGACTCTTCCTATTACGGCCGAGACCGAAGTTGCGGAGCTGATTTCTATGATGGAAGACGTAATATCCAACAGCGATGTAGATAATGGCGGAGAGGAAAATGCATATCCAAATAGGAATGTAGTAGGCATAAAGCCGGACAATGCTCCAATTTGGACCGATCCAGCACCACAGCTATATTTTTCCGTCACTCCTGGTTCGAATCTTGCGCCAAAGACATCACTCACCGTGGCATTTCCAAATACCGGGCCCCGCGGATCTCCCCGGATAGCTATCAACACAACAGCAGGTATCATCGGGCCACCAAAACACACAATGCAATACACCCAGGTGTATTTTTGGAAGCTTGCCGGGTTGGCGTTGTTGAAGAATACGAGAAAGACATTGACTGCCATGGCAAAGGACCACCAAGGGTCAGACTGCATGAACCTGTGTGAAGGATCCCATCAGATCGAGATACCATTGGTGTGAAAGGTAGAGGCCTGAATTACCATTCAAACATGAAAGCCTGGACCTGACAGAGGGTCGATTGTTGACCCAAACGTAGACCGTCGTAGCCAATCATAGATGAAATACTCGCTCCTGCATTTGCTATAGATGCCAGAACCAGGAACATGTTGGGTGTTGTGCGGAGCTTCTTGATCATGACGAAGGATAGGACTGTCAGGATGATGGCGACCATGGACAAGCCTGCGCCGGTACGTTCGATGGTGATGAGAATGTTCATCTCTTTGAGGGTGAGTGAAGCATCCTCGTCTGCCAAAATGGGAGCATCCATCACGAGGGGTTCTCGAATCCGAGCGGCGAAGGGGCAGCTGCTGATAGTGTCGTAATAGATAGTGGCTTTGTTTACGGTCAGAAGAGAGTGAGAGGTTTGTATTCGAGGCCATTTAAGGCTTGGAGGACAGTCAAAAAAAGCCTTACAGTCGAGCTGATTCACGAATGCGGCTGGCTGTCAGCTGGCAAGCTGTACGGGGGAAGGAGCATTGGGTGCCAAACAGAACAGCAAGGCCCTTTTTCAGGTACATGCACTAATAACCCAAATAATTTAGGCAATTTGCTCAATTCCATTGAGGCAATCGGCCTCTTTAGTAGGTGAAAGCGTCCCAAATCAAGTAGTTGACCAGCCAAGCCAGTCGAACTTGGCCATGTTCTGGATGAAGGGACGCATCTTGATTCACGGCACCTCAGGTCCTCGATCGTGATTGGCCGTGGATGAAGTGCCGCAACGAGAGACATGGGCATCGCAGCCTTTTCTGTATACACAAACTGTGCGCTAAAGCAGAGAGAGGCTGCGGCTCTGGCGATGGAGAAACAAGTCGAGGTTATGTACGGAGTACGTACGCAATGGCGGCAGAAGTTGCTGCTATCACCGCGTGTGCAGTAGGTTTGGCCCACTTCAGGACATGACGGTATGGACGCACGTGGCGGAGGCGGGTTGCTGTCCGTTCAAACCACCAGCAACTTTATTCTTACCACTTACTACCTTCAGAATT
>JADHZA010000511.1:0-14454 GCA_018831705.1 Torrubiellomyces zombiae | reverse complement strand
TTAAAAAGCTATAATTAATTTAAAAAAAATTATATATATATAAAATAATTTAATTAAAATAATTTAATTAATTTATTATTAAATAGTATTTTTTTCTAATTTTTAACTAATTAAATAAGGCTTTAAACTACTAGTTGAAAGTAGTAAGTTTTTGTTGATTTTGGTGGGAAAACCGTGGTCATTTTGTGGGGCGGTCGTTATCTGGTGGGGCATCCTACTAGGTATTACTAGTAGAAAACACATCAAGTACCTGGAGATGGGCCCCAATGTCACTCGATGCAACAATGCATCAGGTATTGACTGCCAGTAGCTTAGTAGTATTAGAGCATGGCACCATGGTAACTGTCTGTACTCCGTATGGACAAGTACATACGTAGTGACATTACCCGACACGCCTACCTATTAGAATGATTGTTGCCCCTTTTGTGACTCGCATGGCCTGTGTGCCTGTCTCCTTTGGATGATAACCATTGGCTTGCTGTGCCACCGGACATACATATGTACATACCCATGTATGTATGTACTTGGATTCGAACCCCTGGCATTCACGCATTCAACGCCTGTGAACAGGCCGGATGATTGTGCACCACCGTGCACAAATGGAGAGCCACACCTGCAAGCACTACCCAGCCGTGCCAGTGCGCCCGGACAAGTAAAGTGGGGAGGTAGCACATCAAGTGCTGGTAAGTAGGGATGGTGATAAGTAGGTATTGACACTACTAGTAAGTAGCGTTGTTGGTACTTGGCCGGGCCGCCAAGTACCCCTGCTCTGTGCAGTCAGTACCTTGGTGTGTCTTGCACCAGCATGTATGTATGTATGTACTCCGTCCACGGCACACAGCCACCTTCCTGCACCCGTTGCGCCTCTCCACGCCTCCCCAGTCCTCGAAAACTCGTTCTCCCTCCTCATCCTCACTGCACCAAAAAAAAGGGGGCAACGACGACGGTCTATTGTCACGACCTCGAGGCTCTTTGGAGAAGCCTCGCCTTCCGCTCGCTTCCACCTCACTTGGCTTGCATCTCAACTACTAGCTGGAATCGATTTGATACCTGGACCCATTCATTCCTTCCATTTCTCACGGTCGCGACCGTGAGGAGCTGACTCTGCTCGCGTCGCCTTCTCTCACCTTGGCCTAATTCTCGACTCCTCGCTCTTGGACTTCTGTGCTTATCGGCCCCATCTTTCTCCTAAGTTGCATCTGAACTCGTTTCCCGACACTCTTCATTGATCAATCGTCGTATCTCGAAATTTTCGGTCCTTCGTTGTCGAAAGCCAAACGATTGTCAAGTCGCCACTGCAAAGCGATACGTTGGCCGGATCCATTCAGGCATATTCATCGCAACCATCATTTGCACTGCGGCCGTTCTTGTGCTACGTCGCCACGCGCCTGGTTCGCTATCATCGCCGAGCCTCACCGATCATCCAAACACCAGTTTCCATATGCTAGGCCGAGGGTATGCTGGCTCTATGAGACAACTCTCGCCGCCTCAGCACAACACCGTTGGCCTCTCCTTGATGATCACCTCGCTAACTCAGCTGTCGCCCACAGGTAATCCATCCTCAACATGTCTGGCTATCCCGGCGGTCACCAAGACCACTACGACGATGGCTATGGCGCCCGTGGCGACGCCCAGCACGGCGGACACGGTGATTCGTATTATCAACAAGACCAGTACTACGACGGCGGGTACGATGCTCACGGTGGCCATGGCGATCAAGGTGGTCATGGAGGGGACGGATATTATGATGAATCGTAAGCCCATCGGCCAAAGCATGTCATTTCATGTTATCCATGGCACTAACTGGGAGTCTCAGCGGTTACTATCACGCGGATGCCAACAATCCGTACCACCAGGATGGAGGCTACTATGACGGGCAAGACCAGTATCAGAACGATTATTACAATGGCCAAGGCGGTGGCTATTATGAACAAGACTACAACAATGGCTACGGGGGTCATGGCGCGCGTCACGGATCTGAGGAAGACTCGGAAACTTTCAGCGATTTTACGATGAGATCCGACATGGCACGCGCTGCCGAAATGGACTACTATGGGCGCGGAGATGGCTATGGAGACGGTCAGCGAGGATATCGCCCACCTTCTTCTCAAATATCCTACGGCGCCAATCGTTCTTCCGGTGCCTCTACACCGAATTATGGGATGGATTACGGCAACGCTCTGCCTGCCGGTCAACGATCGAGGGAGCCCTTTCCTGCCTGGACTTCGGATGCTCAGATCCCTCTCTCCAAGGAGGAAATTGAAGACATCTTCATGGACCTGACGGCCAAGTTCGGCTTTCAACGAGACAGCATGCGCAACATGTATGAGCATTTGATGACGCTTCTCGATTCAAGAGCCTCTCGCATGACGCCGAATCAGGCCCTATTATCTCTACATGCCGATTACATTGGGGGCGAGAATGCGAACTACCGCAAATGGTATTTCGCTGCTCACCTTGATCTGGATGACGCCGTGGGTTTTGCGAACGCCAAGAGCAAAGGCTTACGCCGCAAGAACAAGAAGAACAAGAAGAAGAAGGACGCGGCCGAGAACGCGACCGAGGGCGATGTTCTCCAAGACCTGGATGGCGACGACAGTTTGGAGGCTGCCGAGTACCGCTGGAAGACGCGCATGAACCGCATGTCCCAACATGACCGCGTACGTCAAATTGGCCTCTACCTTTTGTGCTGGGGCGAGGCAAATCAAGTGCGCTTCATGCCCGAATGCCTCTGCTTCATTTTCAAATGCGCCGACGACTACCTCAACTCGCCTGCCTGCCAGGCTCTCGTCGAACCGGTGCCGGAGCTGACATACCTCAACAATGTGATTACGCCCCTGTATCAGTACATTCGCGACCAAGGGTACGAGATTCTTAACGGGGTCTACGTTCGTCGAGAACGCGACCACAAGAATATCATTGGCTATGACGATTGCAACCAGCTGTTTTGGTACCCCGAAGGCATTGAGCGCATCGTACTGCAGGACAAAAGCAAGCTCGTTGACGTACCTCCGGCGGAGCGTTTCACAAAGCTTCACGATGTGAACTGGAAGAAGTGCTTCTTCAAGACGTACAAGGAGACTCGCTCGTGGTTCCATCTTGTAACCAACTTCAACCGCATTTGGATCGTCCACCTGACTATGTTTTGGTTCTACACGGCGTACAACGCGCCCACGCTGCTTGTCCCGAACTATCAGCAGCAGCTGAATCAAAAACCCATAGCCTCGAAACAGCTTGCCGCCGTGGCCTTCGGCGGTGGTCTGGCATCCTTTATCCAAATTCTTGCCACGTTGGCTGAGTGGGTCTATGTGCCACGCCGCTGGGCTGGCGCGCAACACTTGACCAAACGACTCCTGTTCCTTCTGCTTATCTTCGTCATTAACGTCGCACCGGGAGTCAAGGTGCTGCTCAAGCCGACCCCAAAGACCGACAAGATGCCGGTTGACATAGACCTCATCATTGGCATCGTTCACTTCATCATCGCGGTAATTACCTTTCTGTTCTTCGCTGTCATGCCTCTCGGCGGTCTCTTCGGGAGCTACATGGCCAAGAACTCTCGTCGATACGTCGCCAGCCAGACCTTTACCGCGAGCTACCCTCGACTAAAGGGAAATGACATGTTCGTCTCGATGGGCCTGTGGGTCGTCGTCTTTGGCGCCAAGTTTGGAGAGTCGTACCTCTATCTCGCCTTGTCCTTCAAAGACGTGATTCTGTACTTGACCATCTACACACCCCAATGTCTGGGCGACGCAATGTTCGGGAACATACTCTGCAAATACCATCCTTACATTATGCTTGTTTTGATGGCCTTCACGGACCTTATATTTTTCTTCCTCGACACTTATCTTTGGTACGTTCTCGCGAACACTGCCTTCTCTATCGCTCGGTCTTTCTACATCGGTGCGTCGATTTTGAGCCCCTGGCGGAACGTCTACTCGCGTCTCCCCAAGCGCATATACTCGAAAATCCTTGCTACCACGGACATGGAGATCAAATACAAGCCCAAGGTTCTGATCTCGCAGGTTTGGAATGCTATTGTCATTTCCATGTATCGCGAGCATTTGCTCGCTATCGACCATGTTCAGAAGCTGCTATATCACCAAGTTCCATCAGAGCAGGAGGGCAAGCGAACTTTACGTGCGCCGACCTTCTTCGTCTCACAGGAAGACCATTCTTTCAAGACGGAATTCTTTCCCAGCCAAAGTGAGGCTGAACGACGCATTTCCTTTTTCGCGCAATCCCTGTCAACGCCTATCCCCGAGCCTCTTCCCGTGGACAACATGCCTACGTTTACCGTCATGATTCCTCACTACAGCGAGAAGATCCTCCTGTCCCTCCGTGAAATCATTCGCGAAGATGAACCCTACTCTCGGGTGACGCTCTTGGAGTACCTGAAGCAGCTTCACCCCCACGAGTGGGATTGTTTCGTCAAGGACACCAAGATTCTCGCCGACGAGACGGCACAAATGAACGGTGACATGGAAAAGAACGAGAAGGATGCGGCAAAGAGTAAGATCGACGATTTGCCCTTTTACTGCATTGGCTTCAAATCCTCGGCACCTGAATACACCCTTCGAACACGTATTTGGGCATCCCTGCGCTCGCAGACGTTGTATCGTACAATTTCAGGATTCATGAACTATAGCAGGGCCATCAAGTTGCTCTATCGTGTTGAGAACCCTGAAGTCGTCCAGATGTTCGGCGGCAATTCGGATAAGCTGGAACGCGAGCTTGAACGCATGGCTCGTCGCAAGTTCAAGATCGTCGTCTCCATGCAACGCTTCTCCAAGTTCAAGAAAGAAGAGATGGAGAACGCAGAATTCCTGCTTCGAGCCTATCCGGACTTGCAAATCGCCTACTTGGATGAGGAGCCCCCGGCGGCCGAGGGCGAGGAACCCAGGCTTTACTCTGCCCTTATAGACGGACACTCTGAAATCATGGAAAATGGCATGCGACGACCCAAGTACAGGGTTCAGCTCTCCGGCAACCCAGTGCTGGGCGACGGCAAATCTGATAATCAGAACCATTCACTCATTTTCTATCGCGGCGAGTACATCCAACTCATTGATGCCAATCAGGATAATTATCTCGAGGAGTGTCTCAAGATTCGCAGCGTGCTAGCTGAATTCGAGGAGATGAAAACTGAGAACGTCTCCCCCTACACGCCTGGCGTTAAGAATGAAGTTCCTGCCCCTGTTGCGATTTTGGGAGCGCGCGAGTACATCTTCTCGGAAAACATCGGCATCCTCGGCGACGTAGCTGCTGGCAAGGAACAGACGTTCGGCACTCTCTTTGCGCGAACATTGGCTCAAATTGGCGGCAAGCTCCACTACGGGCACCCTGATTTCCTCAATGGAATCTTCATGACTACGCGCGGCGGCGTGTCGAAGGCCCAGAAAGGCCTCCACCTGAACGAGGATATTTTCGCTGGCATGAATGCTCTGTTACGTGGTGGACGAATCAAGCACTGCGAATACTTCCAATGCGGTAAAGGTCGTGATTTGGGTTTTGGGTCTATTCTCAACTTCACTACCAAGATCGGTACTGGTATGGGCGAGCAGATGCTCTCTCGTGAGTACTATTACCTCGGCACGCAGCTACCTCTGGATAGATTTTTGTCCTTCTACTATGCCCATCCCGGATTCCACATCAACAACATGTTCATCATGCTGTCTGTGCAACTGTTCATGCTTTGTCTTGTCAACTTCGGTGCTTTCCGTCACGAGACCATTGCATGCAATTACAACAAGAACAAGCCGGTGACAGATGCTCTGTTTCCATCTGGTTGCGCCAACACGGATGCTGTCCAGGACTGGGTCCAGCGCTGTATTCTCTCCATCTTCTTCGTCTTTTTCTTGTCCTTTGTTCCATTGGTTGTCCAGGAAGTCACGGAGCGTGGTATTTGGCGTGGCCTGTCGCGTTTGTTGAAGCAGATCTTGTCTCTGTCGCCATTCTTCGAAGTTTTTGTTTGCCAGATTTACGCGAACTCGGTGCATCAGAATCTCTCGTTTGGCGGCGCGCGTTACATTGGTACTGGACGTGGCTTCGCCACAGCCCGCATCCCCTTCGGCGTGCTCTATTCCCGATTTGCCGGCCCCTCCATCTACTTTGGAGCGAGGCTTCTCATGATGCTCCTCTTCGCCACGGCAACAGCATGGCAGGCCGCCTTGACCTACTTCTGGATCACGCTCTTTGGGTTGACCATCTCCCCGTTCTTGTATAACCCCCATCAGTTCGCCTGGAACGACTTTTTCATCGATTACAGAGACTTCCTTCGATGGCTCTCGAGGGGCAATTCTCGAAGTCACGCCTCTTCCTGGATTGCATTCTGCCGTTTGTCTCGTACAAGAATTACGGGGTATAAGCGGAAGGTGCTCGGCGAAGCCTCCGCCAAAATGTCGGCAGACGTCCCGCGAGCCGCTATTGCCAACATATTCTTCACGGAAATCTTCACTCCCTTGTTCCAAGTCCTCTGGACAGTCGTGCCGTATTTGTTCATCAACGCGCAGAACGGTGTCACACAAGATAAGAATCCAAAGGAAGCCAAACCTGAAGCAAGGGCAGCACTGGTGCGGCTGCTGGTGGTGGCGCTCGCGCCTATCGGTATTAATGCTGGAGTATTGGCCGTCATGTTTGCCATGGCTTGTTTCATGGGTCCTGTCCTGAGCATGTGCTGCAAGAAATTCGGCAGTGTGCTGGCGGCCATAGCTCACGGTACAGCCGCCGTCGCCATGCTCATCTTCTTCGAGGCCATGTTTCTCTTGGAAGGCTTCAATTTCGCTCGCACCCTGTCTGGTATGATTGCCGTTGTTGCGATCCAGAGATTCATCTTCAAACTGATTGTCTCCCTGGCGTTGACCCGAGAGATGAAGACGGACCAATCCAACATCGCTTTTTGGACAGGAAAATGGTACTCCATGGGCTGGCACTCGGTATCTCAGCCTGGGCGCGAGTTTCTATGCAAGATCACCGAGCTAAGCATGTTCGCCGCGGATTTCATACTGGGACATTGGCTTTTGTTTTTGATGCTCCCCGTCATACTGGTGCCGCAAGTTGACAAAATTCATTCTTTGTTACTATTTTGGCTTCGTCCAAGGTGAGTCCATGACAATCGTTTGCATGGCTTTCATTATGAGGAGCCCCGAGGCTAATTTCTTTGACAGTCGCCAGATTCGCCCACCCATATATTCGATGAAGCAGTCCAAGTTGCGAAGACGACGTGTCGTCCGATTCGCCATCTTGTACTTTGCCCTGCTGTTTGTCTTTGTCGGACTGATTGCAGGTCCCGTCGTGGCTGGAAAGAGAATGAATTTGAAGCAATTGGACAATACATTGAAAATTAGCCCCAAAATCAAGTTGCTGCAACCAACATGGTACGATAACGACAATACGAACAACACAGAGACCGGTACCGCCGCCGACGGCTATTCCTATCCCAGCGGCTTCTCGCCGACTTCGACAGCGGGCGGGGGAGCAGCGGCGACGTCTACTAAATGAAACTAGTTTCGACTTGTTTTTGTTTGGACGCTGAACCTTGAGGCGAGGGGACGGTGATGCCAAGCTAGAAGGGCTATTCCCGGCGAAGCCAGTTTTTTCTTGGCAGAAGTTTTCGGGCCCTCGGTTTGTATGGAAGGCCGCAACGGCATTAACTCCCGTCTGCATTCACTCTCTCGTGGTTTGAAATCACTTGGGGGTCGCTCGCCTGTTGAAATGACTCAGCATTGGTTTCTTTAGGAGCTTTGTTCGTTTGTTTATGATGGCCTTGTTTTCGTCGGCAGAATAAGAAGTGGTTGATCCACAAGCATATCCTGGGGAATTTGAGTGCCACCATGGTGGCTTCGAAGACCAGAGCAAACGGCATGGGCTGGAATGAGTCGATGGCTTAGGCCATTAGTCGTATCAGATCCCGCCTCGAGGCACACGGAGGCTCGGTATGAGTATGGAGACTTGCGAGAGGGTTGCGATCTTTTTTTGGAGTTCTTTTTTGCGCGCCTTGTATGATATGATGTATAGAATTCAAGCATATCGACTGTGACGTCTCCGCCTTGTTCTTGTTGCGGCCCGTGACTCGCATTGATGCTCGTCGTAATCTGCAGCGTGTGGAAACAGATGGTGTCATTGAATGGTGTTGCCCACACATGCTTGGGCATGGATGAAGAATCACGCATGAGGTCTGGTCGTCACGAGAATTAGGTAAGCTTTGATGATGTGACGGGGCCCGCATTTCCCAGTGACGGAGTATGTACATAGGTTTGGTGTGTTAACGACACTATGCGCATGTACTTGGCATACTAATAGTTTAGGAAATTACAACCTCGACCTTATTCTTGCCGAAAGGCAAAACCCATCGGTGCCACGTCTCCTGACCCGCTCTCATCGTCATTCGAGCCGAAGCGAGACGGTCCAAACAGCAGAAGGCGAGGGAGACAGACAGACCAAGAGAGAAGAGGCAAGGGAATCTCTTTTCATGGAACTCGAGGCTTTGCAGGCTCAGCTGGGCCGTGCTTTGAAGCATGCGTCGTCGACTTTCCAGAGCGTGCCGGGTTCCGCGGTATTGATGCGCTACATCCGCTCGAGCTATCAGAACGACCCTGTTCGATCTGCGATCGAACTCATCCTTGTGCTCTTCTTCATCCGGTACCTGTTGTCGCCGTCGTACTCTACGCATAAGCAAAACTTCGTCAAGCTCAGGGAAGACGTGCGTTCCAAGCATCGTGACGCCCCTGTCCGTACACAAGATCCCTCTCTCTAACTCTGGGTTGTGGCCTACAGGAAATTGATGAGCTGGTCGACGACTGGGTTCCCGAGCCCCTCGTGGCCGATAAGACACCGCTTGAGGAGCTGGAGAGCGAGAGACTTCCTGTTATTGTTGGGTAGGAGAACTTCCTTTCCTTTTGATCCCGATCAAGCCCGCTGACATGGTCTACCACCAGACCTACCGGCCCCAAAGTCAAGCTCTCCAACGGACGCATGGTGACGAACCTTGCATCGTACAATTTCTACAACTTCAACGCCAACGAGCAGCTCAAGGAAAAGGCAATCCAGACCTTGCGAACATATGGTGTTGGTCCATGCGGGCCCCCCCAATTCTACGGCACTCAGGATGTTCACGTGAAGGCTGAGGCCGATATTGCCAACTACCTAGGCACCGAGAGCTGCATCTTGTACGCTCAGGCCTTCTCCACCATGTCCAGTGTCATTCCAACGTTTTGCAAGCGTGGCGACGTCATCATCGCTGACGAGGCTTGCAACTTCTCCATCCGAAAGGGCCTGCAGGCCTCTCGAAGTAACATCAGATGGTTCCGGCACGGCAATATGGCCGAGCTGGAGAGGGTGATGAAGTCGGTTGCTTTGGAGCAGGCCAAGACAAAGAGGCTGACCCGGCGGTTCGTCGTGACTGAAGGCTTATTCGAAACCTGCGGAGACGTAACGAATCTACCTAAACTGGTCGAGTTGAAGGAGCGGTACAAGTTCCGTGTCATGCTGGATGAGTCGTGGTCTTTTGGTGTCTTGGGCCGAACGGGTCGTGGGCTGACTGAGGCGCAGAACGTTGATCCGCAACAGGTGGACATGATTGTAGGATCTCTATCGGGGCCGCTGTGCGCCGGCGGCGGCTTCTGCGCCGGCACCAAAGATGTGGTGGAGCATCAACGCATCACGTCGTCGGCCTACACGTACTCGGCTGCGCTGCCCGCTATGCTGGCCATCGCGGCGAGCGAAACCGTCAACCTGCTGCACTCGAATCCCGACATATTGACACAGTGTCGCGAGAACATCAAGGCGCTCAGAGCGCAGCTGGACCCTCGCAGCGACTGGATCACGTGCACGAGCGCGCCCGACAACCCCATTCTGTTACTGGTCATCAAACCGGACATTGTTGCCGCGAGGAAGCTGAACGTGGAGGACCAGGAACGCCTTCTCATGGACTGTGTGGACGAGGTAAGATGCAAGGCGATTTTGTGCGTGCGTGCCGCCTTGGACATTGCTGATAAGACGGGACCCAGGCGTTGGCGAATGGAGTCCTGATCGCGCGACTCAAGACGAGGCCTTACGCACAGGCGATTGCTGCTAAGGACAGCAGTTGGGCTGCCCAACCCGCGCTCAAGGTGTGCGTGACGTCTGCCATGTCCAAGAAGGATATCGAGAAGGCAGGGGTCACGGTTCGGCATGCCATTACAAAGGTAATGGCTCGCAAAAGCAGTAGCAAGTCGGGCGACAAGTAGACAGAACGTGTCGATAGGGTACGATGGTCGCCTCTCAGCCGGAAGAGGTTTGGTGTTCAAGGAAAAGCTTCAATCATCTGCATATAAAACACGTCCGAGCCAAAGGGAACTTTGACATACTTGTACTTGTAGACAGGGGGCTGCGGGCTGGTGGCTGTCGTGTGTACATTGCAGGACGCCCTCCGAAGTCTATGGTTGTAAACAAGTTTACTACACTACATATTATCGGGATAATGATAGACTTTTTGATTGCTCGTGCGTAGCCGTCGAGCGGTTCCAAGGGTCCCAGCCATTGGTGAGGTTGCATGAGGCTCTCGAGGATATCATATGGCTCCAAGGGTCTGCCTCCTTTCTATCTCATGTTTCTTGGGACACAAAATTGAAGTCGGTTCGCAGCTTTTCGGGGCAATGGGTTTGATCACTTCTGTCCTCTTTCAAGACACTGTATGTCCATGTACGCTTTCCTATCGCAGGCATGTGTATTCAAAGACAGGAGCCAAAGCCCAGACGTTGAATTTCTAAATGGAGTAAGCCATTAAGCTGAAAGGGAAGTTACAGAATCAGCTCGTCTACGACTAGGCATTGCATCGACGGTCACTAGAATCGACCTGACGCTGCCGACAACAAGCAGGAATGCGAGAGAAGTTGACAATTTCCAAAGAGAGAAAAGAGAGAACGTCTAGATACACACACTACCTGTTCGTCTTTGGCCTCCTCGGTGTTCGACACGCGAAGAGTTTCTCCCGCCCGCCACGGAGAGGCAGACGAAGTGGGCGGCATAAGAATACTTGTAAGAGATGTTGTAATGATGTTTATGATAAATGCCGCCACACCACCCCCGACAGCAGCTTTTCCACCTCCAGCCGCCGACCCAGAATTCTGATCATCTCATTAGCTCGCCTTACAAGGCGAGCTCCCTCCTCCGCCCTCCCCCCCCAACTCCTCAACCAAACGAACCAGCTCTCGCCGGTGCCGCCGCCTCGCCCTGTCGTCACTCGCCGCCTCGAAGGCGTCAATTTCGGCCACAATGGCCGCCACCAGCTCCGCCGGTGTCATTGTTGTTGTTGTTGTTGTTGCTGCTGGTGCTGTCGTTGTCGTCGTCGCTGCTGGTGCTGGTGGGAAAGATCAGAGTTTCGGCTTGGGGTCAGGGTGCTGTATTTATACCGTGATCTGAAGGGTCTTCCTTCCACTCTACTTCTAATTACGCAGGTTCGTTTTGTACCTATTATTACAGGCAGGAAGATGCCGATGAAGCGGTGGTCGCAAGCTTGAGTAGTCTCGGCCCTCGCAGCACCTATCCAAAGAAGAGTGGCACGAGATAGAGAAGACTGCACCAGATCTGGCAAGTGCAATAGACTGACCGGTGTGAATGGCATCATAACCTGCCCTTGAAATCAAGAATGGACCTATATGTAAACTGAACCTGCCAATTTCGGTGGAATTATAGTTGCTGTCTCGTTTTTGTGGCCCAAAATGGGTATGGCTTCTCTTGGTTGTTGATCATGATTTCGACCGAAGCAGCCAACTCGATATCCTATCCGAGGATACCAACACAATTGAGTATTTTCACGTTGCCCTACCCATGATACTGCTGGAGGAAAGCGTTGACTGTGGCGTCGAAAGCCATGACATCCGCGTACAGTGATGCGAGATCGGTATCCTCTCCTAGGATATCCATCAATGCATCGCCACCCAACAAATGAGAATTGGCGAGATTTGGATTCAAAGCAGCACCTTGGTGCCATGAATCGACCTTCTCATCCAAGCTCCATCCATAAGGCTCGTTCTCCAAGATGATTTGCGTAATTGGATCAAATACCAAGTGTTTGAGGAGCAGATGTCGATATATGCAGGTTCCGTCGGACCTGAAGACTTCTGCCCTGGTCTCCTGAAAGGGAACAATGCTGCACGCGAGAGTCGAATGCGAGTGTCTCTTGGCCACCTCGGACCACTTGGCGATGATTCGCTCCTGAGCTACCATGGGGTCTCCAGAGCTCCTCCAGATAATACTGGCTCGGCCGTCTTCATATGTGTAGCGAAAGATGTATGCGCGGCTCTCCTGTCCGTCAAGACAGGTGCTCCAAAGCTCCATGACTTCAAGTTGGGGGTAAAAGAGAGCCGCTTTAGCTGCGAGGATTATCAGCGAGGTCAACTCTCGTCTGCTTCTGTCTGCGCTGGTGGCCAAGTGACGCAGGCTTATGCGCTTTAACGAGCTTTCAGTCATCTTAGATAATTCACCCAGTTCAATAACGGACTGAAGAAAAGCAGCTGTGTCCATCTGCCATGGCGGACAGAACTGCTCCAGTCTATGCGAAAGCTTTGCCATCTCCCGAGGTAGGTAGGCTTGAGCATGCGGAGAAATTCCAGCCACTGCTTTGTCAAGACCAATACCGCGCTCAAGTTCGGGAATTTTCCACTGCGTGAAGGAGAGTTGGCGCAACGACTTCGGCAGAGAGGGGAGTAAGGATGATAGGAAGCCTGAGAAAGGGGCGTTAGCTACATCAGATGCCCGTCGTAAGGACCGTGTTTCATACCTCGATCAAAGGAATCTTCCTTATAAGGCTCCGGGGATACAGTCCTCTCGAAGCGGAACCACTCCAATGCAACGAAGCTTCGACCAAGTAGCCAAGATAGTGTTCTCACGTGTATGTTCCTGCGAAACTGTCTACGCATGACCAGCCCCTTGACCACGGGCACAGCAGGGAGACTCTTGTGCTGACTAGTAAAGCGACCTCGCTTACCCCTACCTGGTTCTAAACGGAGCGGAGTTCCCTGCATCCTTTTGACGTGCTCATTCTTGAACGGCGGAGGGTAGCCGCGATGAGAAAAATGACTGAACGAATCAGCCATGTTCGTCCGGTGGAAAGTAGCTATTCCAGGTGCAATATCTAGGTCTTCGGCGTAGTGAAATGGATACTCGTCCTTAATTTCGCATCGGTTGAACCGATGTTCTGTATCGCTGGGTGAGGAAGCAGACAGCATCAGTGCAAGCCCCTCTGTCCCATGCCTCGTGGGGTCCCAGAGTTTGAGCGTCGCCAGAAGGGACTGAATACACGTCGTGAATATCATGTTGTTGCTGCGAGGGTTGGTGAGCACCGGGCCAGAGCACGCACATCAGAGTCAGACCAGGGGAAATGGATACCCAACATACCAATGCTGTGTTAATCCATTCTCCGGTTCATCACAATCGGGACATCCGTACTTTGAGAGCCGAATCCGAAGCCAGAGTTTGCGGATATACCGCAAACGAGTGTCACATCGTCTGACAATGGCATCAAACTCGCTGAGAGAGTCGGGATCAAGAACAAGGCGGCGAAATGTACGAGCCTCAAAGAAGACCTGCCATTCCCAGCAGACTGTGGCGAATCGAGCCCTCCTGGGGCCAGAACCCGAGTCGTTGTTTCGTTTTCCATTGATGGTCACGCACACCAAGTCCAGTATCATTTGGCGCACTTCAGCTGGAAGCGAGGCCCATGACGTGGCCTTGGTCGTTGTTAACAGCGGCTCAGCCTGCAGGGGGTAAGTTGCCGCCACGTCCATTGCGAATCAAGTTCAAGAGGAGAAGAGGCCGAAGATGATGGCGACTCGTCATTATGTAGTCGGGAGGGAGTTCTACAGATGGCTTCAGTTCTTGTGGGAGTTTTTAATGTTGTTTACACGTACGCTGTTAGGGCTGGGTAGAAATAAAGTTTTCAATAGGCCGCATTGCAGATCGTGCATGGTGCGTCTAAGAGTTGACTTATCGTTGTCATTCTAACTCATTTGGACAGCACGACAGGTAAACATGAATCATTGTTCGCTCCCAGGTGGCTCACAATGAACGTGCAAGCAGCCGCTGTCATCTGTGATTCCTATCCGGGCTTGCCCCCTTGGCCTCGGCCCTTCCGCGAAGACTTTGCCTGCGAGGCGCGAAGCTCGGAGAAATCCCAAGTGGCAGCTCTTCTGGAAAGGGTTTCTGCCCTGATTACAGCTCCTACAGGCTACAAGTAAGTACTACTAGTAGCAAGTACCATCATCGGGAGGTAACTCTGTATTACAGGTCTCCAAACAATACCATTGCCCTTTGTAACCCTGCTGAGGTATGTGCTAGAGTCTAGCAGTACATAGCTGCCCGGGGGTGTTTTGAGACAGAGTGTGGGGCAGTGAACGGCGGCGAGTCAGCTGACCTGGCAGCAACAGCCTGTTAGGTAGGATGTTCTTCCTCTACAAGCTATATACAGCCTTTACCTAT
>JADHZA010000510.1:0-14470 GCA_018831705.1 Torrubiellomyces zombiae | reverse complement strand
GTAGTATCGTGACTTCTAATATAGTGTATTCTACACAGTAGATAAAGTACCGCTATTTCAGGCTTAGCTTATTCGCTCGAATCCTTGAAAGTGACCTGAAAGCTCCCTTAAAAGCTCTAAAGGGATACGTATGCAGATCACCAAATCACAAAGTCGTGAAAGTCTGAATCGTGCATGCTGGTGGAAATTAACATAATAAACCGCATCCCATGTCATCGCAGAGAATTCTGAGCTCGTACCAGACGAATATCAACCACTGAGTGGTCTTACAAATTGGTTCTCGAGCCTTCTCCAGCTGCGCGAGACGATGATCCACGCCTTTCTTCCGGCCCGGAGATCGACACAGCTCCCTCCCCGCTGAGGAGTGATCGTCCCAAGACCATTACATAGTACCTACGCCCTGTACCTTGCATGTACATATATGTTTATCAATTGTGATGATACCTAATGTGATCCACGCTCATATGAACGACGAACAGGTTCATATAGCTTCAGCGAGGATGATAACCCTAGCGCCAAGACCTGTATGTTCCGGCTGTGCACGGATACATGCCCTTCCACAAGTTCTTGCCAACATCCGCTTGACCAGGGAGTGTGATGTGTATTGGTGGAAAATGGTAAGGGCCATGATCTGATCATTGACAAAGAATATGAAGAAAAGCACGTCAACCCAGTTCTAGGACGACACCACAGGAGCAGGTTTCATGCAGGCCTGCTATGATCCTCGTCCAAGTCTCGTTCCTAGATGCTGTATCAAAATTTTCACCCTCGGAAAAGAATTGTTGGGTCTGACACGAGTGTGGACGACACAGAGCTCTCTATAAGAAAACATTTGGTTACCCAAGCTTCCATGTGATGAGGCCCCCCTATACGCGGCTCCTCATAGCTAGCTTTAGGCACAGGATAAGTAGTACATACAAGACCGCTATGTTCGTCCCCATCCAGGCTCCCAAAACGCCAAACGAATTGCCCATTCATGAACGATCAAGACCTTGGGTATGCTTCCGTTGCTTATACGAAGACAATTTGCCATGTGAAAAGTCAGAGGGGAAAAAAGGTAAGGCGTCGAGAAAAAAACATCAGAATGCCCATTCGTCATAACATCCAGGTGGCTAGCCAGATGACCATGGTCACCTCACACCAACCCTCACTACGAGTTCGCTCACTCCGGTGCTGTCTCATGGATTGGTTCGATGGGCGACTTCTCGGCTACTTTCATTCGCCCAATTCTCCGAGGCGGCGGGGCTTTGGGGGGCACTTTCTTCTTTCCACCATTGACAGGCGTATTGTCCGCCGGGGCGCATGGGATACCATGACGGTTCGCTGGGACCGGTGGCAAGGGCCCTCTCCTTTTGGGCCCGGACAACGTGCTCACGACTTCGGCAGTTTGGCAATCGCTCTTATCGGTAGGGATCAAGCATGCCGGCTTACGGCTTGGGGTCTGAACTCCCGGCTTCTCCATGACCCCCGCCACGTCGCCGACGCTTATGCTGCTTGCATATTGCGTTGGCGAAAGACTGATGCCGAGAATCTTCCTCGCAACCTCGGCCTGGCCCGAGGCTGCCTCCTGGCCCTCCTCGGCTTCTTCTAGCCACTTCACCTTGCCTACTCTGTCGACGAGGCGCAAGGTCGTCTCGTCTGCAGGCGCAAAATGAGCATTGTACGAGCCGCGGAGGATGCGCAACACTCGCAACACTTCTTCCCGTTTGTAATATGGCGGCTGGCCAAGCTGCGTGTGGGCTAAAAGGGGATACATGACGCGCAGGTAAGTGTGTCGCAGAGAGATTTTCTCGTCGGGTAGATCCATCAAGTTGCGGATAATGACGTCGAGGAGGACCCGCAAATCGTTGGTATAAAAGTATTCGTACGTGGCCGTGGTGGTGAAGAGAAGATACAGAAGCTTGAGAATGAGCAATTGAAAAGATGTTTCTGTCTCACGATTCAGGAGAAGTATAATGTTTTCGCCGAATGTGCGGAACAAGGGTCCATGAAGGCTCAGACACTTGACAATTCGATTCGTGGGTGGAGCTACCGGATGGGAGGTTTCTGTACCGGCAGCTGTGGACGCCAACATGTACTGTTCGTTTAAAACGAGCTAGGGAGAAACATGGTCAGAATTCGGAGAGGAGCAGAGCAGGAAATATCGAGGAAGAAGAGACACATCAACCTACCAGTACTTGTATAGTAGGATAGTGATGTGGGTCTTGCACGTCATCCGAAACACCTTCAATGATACGAAAGAGACCATGAACGAAGGCATCGTCGACGAGCATCAAATCATCGAGCTTGAGACGCTCAACGCGGGACATTTCGTACATCAGCTGGAGCAAGAGCCGGTGCAGTTGCGCGTCTCGCCGTTCCTCACGATGGCTGATGAGCTCCAGCAATCGAGGGAAGCATGACTCCTCGATCATACGGGGAAATGTCGATTCGTCGGTCCGCCCATCCAGGAACAGGAGGCTGGCGATGGCGTCAAGCGAGCTGGTCTCGTCCTCCTGCAGGAGGCTGTGTATGATTTGGGTGCGCACATAACCCTTGTTCTGCTGGAAGACGTCGCTCTGCAGGAGCAGTTGCGCACACGTCAGGATGCTTTCCTGGGCATGCGAACCACAGTCGCGCATCCGCGTCGTATGATCTAGCCAAGTGCGCAGGGCGTTGTCTATTGACTCGTGGCTGTTGTCGCATTCGAGGGACAAGCACGTGCGCATTTCTGAAGGGTCCCCTTGTCATTAGCGAACACGGGGAACTCGATCGAGGCGACGCGGCTCGCACCACGAACAAGACAAACGCTCACCTGTCCATAGCCGCTCTTGTTCCTCCCAAGACTCCCTCGCGTCATCCAGGTCCGCCATCGCTCTCGGTTGCTCGAGAAGCGTAGCCTCGCCAACGACTGCATCGGGCCCCGAGGCAGCCAGGCGACACGAGAAGAGAAAAACAGGTCTGAGGAGACTGATGTCGCATACGAAGCCGCAAGAAATTGTCGCGGGGCTCGATCTCGCGTAGGAATAGCAGCGTTGAATGGGCGCAAACTCGCCGTGGTTGCGGGTGGAAAGCCTGATCTGGGGTGGGTAGTGTTGGCCAAGGTGCCATTGCCAGGGGGGGCCAATTGACGTGAACACTACCTTGCTAAATAGCAGTGGGGGTCTCCACGAAATAGGAAGCTTGGAGTTGGCCGCTAATCTTTCGTTGGTTTAAGTCATCCGAATCATGATACAATGGTTCGCTTGTGTCATCAAGGTATTTGGACTTTATTTCTCCCCTTGAACAAAAACAAAAACAAAGACACTGGCACCATGTAGCCGGGGTATACTATGAACTGAGAGAAAAAAAACCCACCTAACGACCTGCGCGAACCCTCTACTCTGTCTTAAAGATATAACAGTCCCACTGTCCAGCATGTAGCAACTTATCATGGCTGTGCATTACTACCCGACTCTTCATCGTCATCGTCATCGTAGATCTTGACCTTGGCCGCATATTCTCGAATGTTACTAACAACGTAATCTGTGATGGTGTCACCCTTGCCCGCTGCCACCCGCAGCACCAGCTCGTTCAAAGTTTGCCGACCCAGTATGTCGACGTGATCCGCCGTATTGGGGCCTCCTCTAGGATTGAATCTTTTTGGTTCATGGGGCATCTCCACGACGGTGAGCTTGGAGTTCCCGGGGTTATAGCGCTTCATGTGCCATCCTCGATTGCACATATACCCTGTGCTGAGCAGATTGACCGTGCCGTCGCCTTCGCCCATGACGACGCCGTGGTCGACCTCTCCCTCGGTCAAAGCCGTGTCGATGGTGATGTTCAGGTTGGTCATGAGGGGTTGGTCCGGTGCCCGGTAGAAGTAGGCCCGTTCCGTGGGCTTGCCGACCCCGTAGAAGCAGTAGATGCGAAGATTGGGCGCGTTCGGGAGACTCGTCTCGAGCGGGTTGATCCATTTCGTCGGGTCGTCTTCGTTGGCCACCACCTCGGCCTGTGAGTGGGCTACGCCGTGAGAATAGCTCCGCTTGATTTGATCCTGATACCAGTCCTCCGTCGTTTCAAACAGGTACTTCATGGATTCGTCCACCGTCAGATTTTTGTCAGGCGTTGTCCAGTTAGAACCGACCCTGAAGTTGAGCAAGGACCCATACGAGAAGTCTTGGCCCGGCTTGTCGTCCGGCGCCCAGTCTAGATCCCCCCAAACGGCGTTGCCTCCGATGGGAAGCATGGATGATATGCCAGGCATGGCCCTGAATATTTCCGCCCGTTCCTCTTTGCTCAAGAATTTCTCTAGGCCGTAGATGGCAAACGCATTGAGTTGTGCCGTATCACGCATTTCGCCAGAAAGAACGGCAGTGAGGTCCTTGACGGCGCCTAGCATGCAACCGCTGATGTTGATCCACGAATCGACGTGACGATCCACCCAGTCCGGCCCTCCTTTCCCCCCCTTGTCCGACTGAACCCAATGGAAGAAGTAGAAGATGACTTGACTCCCCATGCTGTGCGAGGCAAGAACAACTTTGGTGCCGGTGAACCGGAGCGCGCTTTCAATGTACGCTTGCAGCCGCGAAAAGTATCGATCCCTGGTCTCAAGGTTGGGATAGGACAAGCGCCAATCGTAGGCGGCCGTAAAGGAATTGGTCGGGTCATAACCGATGGTAGCCAGGTTCTCGAAAATCTTGTTCCATATCCAGTAGCCAGTGATGAAGAAGTCAGTGGCATCGAAGCCCTGAGCTGCCCTCAGCTTCACCGTCGGCGGGTCCAGACCAGTGTGCTTGTCGAGCATGATGTGCTTCTTCCACACTTCCTTGTCTAGGACGAGGGCACGCATCATGGTCCAGCTACCCCATAAGCGCTTCCTGAAGTACGCTCTCGATATGTTGGCAGTTCCCCAAGACTCCAAACCCGTAGAGATGACGCCGGGGATCATGATCATTGGATGATGCGCGCTCAGGCCATCTGCACGCGCCTTAAGCCCAACCGAAAAGGAGTCGTAAGCGTCTGTGACCTCTCGCTCGCCCTGGACGAGATCTCGCATGTCTTTGACGAGCCCGGCGGGTAAGACATCGAACAGACTCGCCATACTTAGATCGCCGAGCTCGGGAAAGTCTATCAAGTCGTTCGTCTTGGCAAAGAAGCCGGCCGCCAAAAGTCCGCAGAGACCGCCGAGAAGAAATATGAGGGTATTACGTCGCTGACGGGTCTTGACGACGGGCTCGATAACGTGGACATGCGAAGTTGGTTGGAGCGTCGGACTGTCTTCTCGCTCGCTAGTCGGCGCATCGCCATCCGCAGGTCGCATTTCAGGGGGAATCCGTCGTCGTAGAGTGGTAGCCATGACAGTCGCCCAAGTCTACGACCTGCGCCCTCACGGGCACCGGCCGACTTTAGCGAATGCGGTCTCCCGGGTTTGGCTTGAGACTTGGGGCCCCGGGTTTGGCTGTCGGGGCTGCGCAGACGACGACGACGACATGTGTCAAGGACTCAAGGTAGATGGTAACTCCTACAGTCGTGCCGATCAATGTGTTTGTTCCGCCCCCGTGATGATGATGGATGCGAAAATGTTGAGACAGTCGTCACGACATGTCAAAGCGAGCAATGAGAGGAGGCGCTTCAGGGTTTACCTAGCAGTAAGGCAATTCGCCCACAGTATTTGTTGCCCCAGCTCGGGGTGCAAATGTTTTATGACGTCCCATAATTATTGCAAGTATCATTACTAGAGACAGGAGCAGATCGACAGGGTATAGTGGCACGGGTGGGTGGGTTGACAGCCGTGGTGCAGCAAATGCTACAGGTTAGGTAGTGATACCATGTGGTCTGCATACCTTTGGTACCTACGGCAGTCGTGGACCGCCCGCACGCTGACACGCTGAATCGTGTCACTGTTCGGAGACTGACATGTGACGGGCGCCCGACGTCGGGGACCCTTTGGCGGACCAGAGCTGGAGCCATCAATTGATACCTAAGTGCAAGGTGGTTGGGGGGCTGAACGGTGCAGGATTCTATACACCCGTAATACACCATTCATACAGGTGCACGCTAGGTGTATACACGGTGCAGCTAGGTGCAAGCAGGGTGTAGGCACGGTGTAGACTAGGTGCAAGGTGCAGGCTAGGTATAGAATAGGTACAAGGTGCAGGCTAGGTGTAAACTAGGTGCAAGCCAGGTGTAAAGAGTACGAGACTAGTCCCAATTAGGCCATAGTTTAGATTAATATATATAGTTAATTATACTTATACCTAAGCTATCTTTTAATATACCTAGCTTACTAGCTAATATATCTTTCTCTAACCTACTAATATACCTATATAATTATATAAAGTTATTTATAGCTATAAAAAAAAACTATTTACTAAGCTTATTAAATAAAGAGCGCCGAGATTATTATAAAGACTACCAAGCTTATTAAGACTACTAAGCTTAAAGAAATTTTAAATCCTAATTTACTAAGATCTATCGCTATATATTGTCTATTAATTCCCTATCCTTAATAATATATTTACTACGGGTAGTATTAAACGTAGTAATACTAAAGATACTAACCTCCTTATCGTTAATAAAAGGTAGGTAAAGTAACTTATAAAGATAGTCTAAGATAGTGGTTTTTATAATAATAATAAAAAGCTAAAAATTACTACTATATTTATAGATAAAGATACTATTAATACGCCTAACTTATATATAAGAGTTAAATTTAATATAGTTATTAAGTTTAAATATAAATTAGTAGTAAGTCTTATTACTTATTAGCTAATATATATTACTTTAGTTATATAATAGTATACTTATCTATAAATAAGAATTACTTATACTACTAGATAGAACTAGATTACCTAAGTATATAAATATTAGGAATAAAGTAATTATTTATATAAGTAGCTTATAGTAACGCTTAGAATTTATTACTTATCTTCTTTAATAATAAAGGTAATAATAACTTATTATTAGCGGTATATAGGAGACGCTATAAAGTCGATTAGTTAACTTAGCTAATTATAGTTACAGCAAAGTAACTTTCACTATTAGTAGCTACTTCCTCTATATCTATATTATTAGTAATACGCTAATTAGACCTAGATAAAACACGTTTAAAGAGTATAGGGTAGATTTTCTAAATTCAACGTATTTAAGCGGTAAGTTTAGGGTATTTATTATTATAAGTATTAAGGATAAATAGATAATAAATAAGCTAAAGGTTGACTTTATATAGGAAAGCTTGTTTACTATCTTTTAGGTTAGTATGGTAGATAGTAGTTTTAAACTACTTATAATTATATATTAGAGTCTAATCTTATTATATTTAGACTAGGATTATTAATATACTTAGCTATAACTCTTACTTATACTCTAACTCCTTAACTAAAGTATTAATATTTATTAGAAAGGTATACTTTTTAAAGAATTTTAAAAGATAAACGCTAGCGTATATATTAGGTCGTATAGTATTAGTTAACTAATTCGTAATCTTATTAAGACTTCTAGTACTACGTTAGCTATATATAACTAGCGTAGCTAGCATATTTAAAGGAGTTTTACGCGATAAGGTATTTCGTAGTAGAATATTAAACTTATTATTACTTTCTTTAATATATTACTTATAAACTTTTTACTATAAAACCTAAGTAAAGTAAGACTAGCTACTTACGATAAAGCTCCTTAAGCCCTTAGATCTAGAAGCTAATATTTAAGATACTTAGCGCTTATAAGCTTTTACAAGGTCCTAAAATACCTAGACGTATATATACTAATAGTTTCTTCAACTTTGTAGGATTATCTCTATACTCCTCTATATAAAAACTCACTATAATCCTACTAAGTTACCTATTAGTAGATTATTACTTTCTACTAGAGTCGTATATACTTATACAAGCTAGTTAATAAAATCAAGGCTATTAAGTTCTAGACGTTTAACAACTATATTCTAAAACCTTACGTTAATATACTCCTTTTTTAGCTAAGCGTTTAAAAAGCCTAAAATAATCATAGACTAACAAGTATGTTTAAATATTAAATAGCTTCTAAGAAAATACGCTAGGGAGGGTACTTAGTTCTAGCCTAGTAGAAACTTCTACGTTTATAAGAGTTAGCTATACTCCTTAACTACTAAGGGCTTAAGGACTACCTTAATTAAGATCTAATAGAATAGGTTAGTTATACTATTATACTTTAAATAAGCTATATTAGGTATACGTATTAAGATCGCATCTAGCACTAGTAAAAGCTTTTCAAGGTTTAAAGGCTAGGGTATAAGTCCCCATTAACTAAGATACTATTACCTTACTAAGGGGGCCAAGGTACTTATAAATCGTTATATTAAGGCAATATTATAAGAGTAACGCCTAAAGTATAATTACTCTACGTTAAGCATAATACCTAGGTTAATACTCTTAATAGCCTTAATAATCGTGCTTTTACCAATCTAGCAAAAGCAATAGAACTTAGAAACACTTGGTCCAAGGTAGCTAGTATTCTAGTTCTATTATAATATATCGCTAATATAATATAGTAAGAATATATATATAAGTATAAAGACGCTACTTACCTTAACTTAAACGCCTCGATTAAGTAAAGTAAAGTAATAAAGCTTATCTAGTACTTTTTTAAAAATAGATCTATAAGGGCTAAGTAGAATAAGAAATATATTTATATTACGCCGCCTCTTAGATACTAGTAGACTAGCTAGTATTATATATATTCTAACAAGGCTATAGTAAGAATTTTAAAAAAAACCAAAACTATTAATAAAGGTTATATAAGGTAAAGAGAATATAAGAGGTTTATTAGCGTTACAAGGTGCGTCGTAGTCCTATTCATTTATAAACCAGGGTCAACCATAGGTTATTAACTCGTATTTAGCACGAATCCTAGGTAGATCTCTAAACCTATAAAGCTTATTTTCCTCGCAAATATAGTATCTTTAAATAATCTACTAATTATATAAGTGTTAAATAATATCTAACCTACGCTTAAACTTTAATATTAGCTTTTACTACGACTTTTTTTTTTATTATAATAGAAAGATAGATTATCGTAGCAAGTAAAGGTAAGCCAATCAAGCATAACACGATAGAGTTTAAAAACTAATTCCTAGTTAATATACTATATTAATAAAATTATTAGTAGAAGTTCATCTTTTTTAAAGTTTTATATATACTCTTTATCTAGGTATATAGAAATACGAGGATCTATAATACAAAGTGCCTCTTAAACCTAGAGTATAATATCTCTAATATCTTAGATTAGGGGTCAATTTGACAAGAACGTCTTGCCAAACCCAATAACTTGCCCAATATATGACACCTATGTTACCTATTTTAAGGTTAGCTCTATAAAAGTATTAATACTAGTAATATCTAGCGTATTAAAAGTTATATATTTATATAAGGGATTATTATAGTAATAATATATCTAATTAGAAAGGAAAATTAGATCACCTTTTTCGCTAGTATCTAAGATAAAGTAGGCGT
The DNA here is from genome assembly GCA_018831705.1 of Torrubiellomyces zombiae. NCBI lineage: Eukaryota > Fungi > Ascomycota > Sordariomycetes > Hypocreales > Ophiocordycipitaceae > Torrubiellomyces > Torrubiellomyces zombiae. The sequence continues at coordinate 5,024 of JADHZA010000510.1, read as the reverse complement.
AATATCCTAAGCTAGTATAAATAGAGCTTATCTAAGCTTGTAAATAGAATAATTCTATTAGCATATCTATAAAGTAAGCTATATTAAGGTAAAGCTAGTTACATAGCTACGAGTAAATAACTATCCTAAAAAGGTTAGTAGGATTAAAAAAGTATATCTTTAACGTAAGCGTATTAGGCTATTATAGAGCTTTATTATAAGACGCTATAGTAGATAGCTTTTCAACCTTAAGAGGGATATTAACCTAGCGTATTATAAGTAGAGGTAGAATTAACATAACCTAGTTCTTTAACGTAAATAGCGCCTTTAATAGCCAATAAAGCTTAAGACCTTACTCCTTACTTACTATTAGTAGTTAAAATACTTTATATAAGATAGCATAATCTTAGTTACTAGTACTACTAATATAGACTATTAATCTAAGGGTAAGCTTAAAATTAGAGATTTATACGATAGATAAAGTATACTATATAATTATAGATTTATCTTTAGTTACCTATATAGATACTTAGTAGGATCTAGGTATATTAGGCGCTAGTATATTTCCTATAAAGTCTAGGTGCTAAGATATAGGACGAGTCTTATCGTCTAAATTAGGCTCTTTTTTACTAGTATTTAACTCTAATATATCTATAATCTCTTTATAATTTATAGTATCTTAAAACTTATTCTTATTAAATCTTAGTAAAATAAGTATATAGTTAATATCTAGTATACTATCTTTAATAGTATTAATATTAAGCTAGCCAATCTCGCCTAATAAATCTAGATTATTATCCATATTATTAATCATTTTATCTTGCTCTCTAATTAGTTAGTCGTAATCTAGGGAATCTTTTAAACTAAGAGGCTCTATATCTCTAGTATTGTATATAGATTTATCTAAGTCGTCTAGTCTAATAGGGCTTATAGTAATAGGGTCTAGGTCATCGTTAGGCGACCTAATCCCTAATAATTCTAAATTATAGTTAGCTAGTTCTACCTCTAAAGATCTTTCCTAGTCTTTAATAGTAAAAATAAGACTATAGTATTAAGCTATAGATAAAGTCCTAACTTTTAATATTATTCTACTAAAGCGTAAGGATAGTAATGCCTAGCCCTAGAATAGAACCTATTAAACCAGCCTATTAGACATAGTACTTAATAGGCTAAAGATATAGCTATAGTTAAAAATTTAGTCAATATTCTTTCTCTTAAATCTAAAGCCTCTAAAAGTAATCTTAATATAGGTAAGCTTTAACTTAAGAATAGGTTAATAAACTATTCTACTAGGCTAAGAAAGACTTAGTAGTAGTTATCTAGTTATTAGCGTATTATAAGGCTAAACTAATTTAACTTATTTCTAAATCTAGGGTTATATAGTATTAGTATAGATTAATATTAAAACCCTATCTTACAGAGTTATACTAAGAAAAATTTACTTATACCCATTATTAAATTCGCTTACCTCAGGTTTGTATACTTGCGTCTTTATATGCCCATTTTACATGCCCATATTGTGCAAGACGTACTATAACTGAACACGTTAGGAAAGAACTTATAATATTCCTTCTATCAGTATTATAGCCCTATATTCAAATCTACAAAATACCTATAACCCCTCTAAAAACAGACTAGACTAGAACTATTAGTATAGCTATATATTTTTACTATAAATACTTAATAAGTTTATCCTAGATATCTTAAAACTATAATCTTAACATTGTTATAGTTTAATAATAAATACTTACTCTAATAACTTATTACAAAGAAAAAAAACTTAAACTAATACTATAGGTAAAAGCAAGTATATATAAGTAGAAAAAAAATCATTTTATTAATCTATACTAATAAATATATTCCCTTCTACCCTAACTATTTTTATTAACTCTTATCATACACATATTACATCTTATATTCGTATACTATCCCTTAATCTTAAATAACCTTATTATTTCCCCCTTTATCTTATATTATACCTTTATATCTTATTTAAGTCCTTTCTTCAAGCTACTATAGCGCTAATAGGCTATAGTAGATATAGTAAGTAGATACTATTTAATAATATAGCCGTATTTAAGTCTTAGCCACTATCTTAATAAGGTTCTATCTAGCTAATAGGCTAGTCGAGAAAAGTAACTCTAACTCTAGGCCTATCTAGGAGGGCTATAAGTCCTACTAATACGTTTTAAGCTTAGTCTTAGCTATCTATAGCTAGTATACCCTTACTAACCTACTCGATATATTAGACTTTAAGTTAAGGTATTTAAGTTAGTTAATATATACTAGATCTTTTAGATAGTATAAAATTACTTACTTATTATAATAGCCTATACCTAGATCCGCTAGATTAGCTCCTTAAAGTACTAGCTACTCTATTCTAGTAAAAGGATTTTCTTATCTAGTAGAGGGATCTTCTTATCTAGCATAAAAATCTTTTAAGGTAACTATTATACTATCTAATTCTAGTAATTTATATCGTCTATTAGGTTAAGCTCTAGTAAGCACTAACTAAAGCCCTAGAATACTAGGCGTAGGTGCTTAAGAGGTATATCTAGAAGGATTTTAGCTACTAACTTATTAGAACTTAATTAAGCTTTAGAGTTACCTAACTCCTAACTTTAAATAGGATAAGGCTTATTAATAATATATTCTAGTTAATAAAGTTTATAATTCTTAAATTAAGACTAGTACTATTAATATACCTAAAATTAACTTACTTACGAATACTACCTCTAAGGAGTTAAGCCGTATTTACTACTACGTAGCTATAATACTTTTTTTATAGTATAATACTTATTTTATTAGGTTCTATACTTAACTTATTAATAAGACAATTCTAACTAATATAAAGCGTTTCTATTAGGTTATAAAGACTATTTAAGACAAGTTTAAAACAAAAAAGTCTTACTTTCTATAGCTTTATACCTACGTAAATTTTTAAAGTCTTATATCTATATTAATACTAATAGTAGTATATAGCTATAAGTTATTAAAGTAGCCAAAAACTATCCAAACCTTATTAGCTTAGTAATAAATACTATTAGTAATTCTACTTAAGTTCTCTAGACTAAGCTTCTAGACTAACTTAATACTATATTATTTACTACTATATTCTATTATATAAGGAATATTATTAACTTTAATTAAACTAAAGCCTGGCCTAATTAGTAAGGCTTTTACTTTATTAAGTCTATCTTCTTAAACCTAAGTATTAGCCTCCTTAAGCTATATACTTTTAAGAAAAACCTTAACCTTAATAAGAAGTTTAGTAATAAGAAAAGTAAATAAAGATAAGACTTAAATATTTATAATACTATTAAAAAGAATTTTACTTCTTAGGCTTTAATAGAAAAGTTTATATATATTAATAAAAGGTTTTTCACCTTAATAGCTTAGTAGGTCTAGTAACGCCTAGTAGTTAGAACCATAAGTATTTAAATAGTTTATTAAATATTTATTCTTATAAGCCTAAGACTCTATTCTTATAATATAAATCTTATAACTAACTTATAAATAGCCTAGTCCCCCTCTACCTCTACCTCCTTTATCTAGTAGTAGTAGTACAATAGGTTAAACTAGCTTTAGCTTACAAAAAAATCTAAATATTAACCTAAACTTGGATATTTATAACGCTAACTTTAACCCTTAAACACTATTTTCTAGTTACTTTATTTATAATTAGTTCTAAATTACTAATAAGTATACTAATTTTCTTTTAGTAACTCCTTTAAGATTATAACTTTATTATATAAAGCTTATAAGCTTAAAAGCTAGGTATAGGATAATTAGTAGTCTTTTTAATAATAATATAGAAGATTCTATTAGAGATAATAGTATAAATATAAATAATTAGGATAGTATATAATATAACCTAATTATACTAGTCTTACCTTCACTACCTTAATAAAGCTAAGGTATTAACTTTCTTATAAAGTTTAAGTATATAAACGTTTTATAGATATTTAATCTAGTCTATTTCTTTTATTTTTTTACCTAATCTTTTTATTTAGTCTATTTATCTTAGAAATTAATTTCTTTACTTTATAAATCTTTTCTTACTATAGATATCTTATAAATATAGTATTTAGTCTATTTATTTTATCTTTCTAGTTAATCTCTTTTTTAGTTTTTTCTTTTAATTAGTTTATTTAGTCTTTTAACTTAATCTTAGTTACTTTATAAAATAGATACCTTATTATAGTAGTTTATATAAACAACTTAGATAGATATAGTTAAGTTAAGAGTTAAGATAAGGCTTAAACCTATACCTTACTATATCTTACTATTACTTAAAGTATAGTTTTATTTAGTTTATATACCTTATAAAAAATATTATAATTATTTAAATATTTTTCCTACTAAAAGCTACTAATAATAGTAAATATTAATATATATAGGTATTATATATAGAAGATAGTATTAGAATAATATAGTTATTTTATACTATATATACTTCTCTATACTTTTTTATACTTAGTCTATACCTCTCTATACCTAGTCTATACCTTGGCAAAATCTATACCGGGCTGCACTAGCCTTGCACCTACCTGCACCGTGCTTGCACCTACCTGCACTGTGTATGTACTGTGTATGCACTATAAATCCTTACTATATACTTGTACATATGTACCTGTATCCTTGCAAGCGGAGACAAATCACGAGCACATGAGGGGAAGGGTTGTGCATGACATGACAAGCATCCACGCATATTCATACTTGCGAGCTGGCTCGAGTGATGGCACCCAACATCTTCATCCCCATCTTTAGGCGGCCTTACTTGTACAAATACTTGTACGCTTTCCCACGCCATCTATCGACCCTCTACTCGCTTTAGGTGTCCATCCTGTCCTGCCTTGCACGACCCGCGGCTCGTATTATACCTTGGACTGCGCTCGTCTCTCGTCGATTCACCAGTGGCATCGCCTTCGATTTCAGGCTTTGCTTTCTCCCTAGCAAGCTTACATTAATCTCTACACTTTCACGTGGAGTCAAAATTCATCGAGACTCAAATATCACGATAACGACCTCTACTGCCAAGCTCG
>JADHZA010000509.1:0-14522 GCA_018831705.1 Torrubiellomyces zombiae | reverse complement strand
CCGTTCACACATAGAGTGGGAAATTCCCACTATTACTGTCAATTCTCCATACTCCGGGAGTGGCCGTGACAGGAACATGGATCATGGACCGCTCTGGGATCTTTGCCACATTGGTACGTACAGGTACGTACATGATAATTCCAAATCAAAATACGGAAGAGAGCTATTAGAGCAATGCCTATTCGTGTCATGGCGTAATTTATAACAAGATCCGATGCGCGTAAACAGCACGATCAAATGGAGGCGTAAAGCTACATGTACATACCTACCTGTATGTACATGTAGGCATGTATGCCCATAGTCGGCGCTTTCTTGCAGCAGCCGCCCAGCCTGCCAGCCCCCGCTCCCCCGCGCGCCAGTGTTCGCTGTCAGCCTTGACTTACATACGTACATACCTGTACCGGCTCGCTTGCTGTGGTCTCACTGCTGTAGGCTCTGCTTGCTGCTATATTCTACATACTTGTTGTATATTCTATTTCAAGCTCCTATAGCTTTACTTAATTATACAGAGTATTATTAGTAAACATAGTTAATATATAGCATGCTTTACTCTTTTAGCTGGTAGATTTGGTTAAGGCGGTTGAGGTACTAGTAGTTGGTACTTTCGAGATGGCTGCTGGCGGTGGTATGGGAGGAGCAAAAGGTGGCGGTTGTAACGGCATGTTAGCCGTTCAGCTTGACGCTAGAGCTGCTGAGGTTTGATAGGACTCGTCTATGGTACGTTGATGTGTATAATGAAGATAGGTTTGTTGGACCAACTTAGATGAGATAAGATCATACCACGAGCCCTGCAACTTGCACAGGCATCGTGTAAAGTATATCCTAGCATTGATTACATATATCATGGTGTCATCCTAATACTACAGTCTAGTACGATATTCTTTCTTCTACATAAATATACGCATATAGGCGGTGGCGTCATCAGCAGCAAGCTCGAGGTCCACTGCCAAAGCCAATACCAAATTCTTCTTAGACTCGACCTTGTTTAAGATGCGAGAAAAATCCGACTTACCTACACGAATTATGATTAGAACGATCCATAGAAAACTATGGTTTGCTAAATCTTGCCCTTCGCATATCAATCCTCTTGTCTCTTAAATTTATTACGTATAAAGATGACAATACTGTCGTGGAAGCCAAGATTTAGGTACTAATATACCACCTCTTGAAAGGTAATATTATTATAACGAAAGTGTTTGTGTTGGAGCCTTTATGGCTCTATCCTGTACGACAGCCTCGCGCGTAGCCTTACCCTTATCGTGGGCCTTAACCCCGGCTGCGTATTTCAGCTCCAGCAGCCCCTTCAGGTTATGTGTAACGAGGCTCCTTTCCGTACGATACGTATATAAGGGATATGCCCTTGTGGCTCGTACGAATAGATAGATAGAGGGTATGAAGATATGAATAGACCATTAGATTGGCTGCCTTCATCACCACCGTATGTACGTACACATAGCCCGACCAACAGTTTGAGCGGATTGAAGATAACTAGGGACTCTTTATTTATATAGTATTCATAGATGGAGATAACATATAGTTAAGGCTACGTGGTCTGGGCGAAGAAGATAGATAGCCAATATGCCTTGAACTACAGTCTATGGTAAATGCCTGAGGGCATTCACTCAAGACCAACGTGATCCCTACACAGGCACCATTCTATATTCGTAATTTCCGTTGCGCGTATGCGCATGGACTGAATCGCAACAGGATGCATTGTGATTGAAACATGTGCTGCTCTCTAGACGAAGTGTGCTTGGCCATTGTATATGACCAGTTTGCATCCCCGGGTTTCTGGGAAATGAAAACTGACTACAAAGTCCACAGCTTTGGCACCAAACGGTGCTAGCCGGTTGAAAATGCCATTGAAATGGTTTGAAGATGAGAAGCAAGGCAAGCATCTATTCAATTCAACGGCGTATGAAATTTGCGCAGTGAACCGTCCCGCATGAGCCCGGATGGGTGCCACAATTCCCTCCGCCTGCAGCACACTGTGCGGTCGTGTCAGAACGTTGATGGTGCAAAAGTGTGCTGGGGTCTTGGTCTTGTAGTCATGATAGGTTTCCTACCTTGGTATCGCACGCTACCGGCTTGGCGGGGATTATGTCGGAATTCGTCTTTTTCCCATCTTTATGAGTATAAACATAGGCCAGTAAGTTGCATTTGCCATTTGGGTAGCCCGTCGAGGGTGGGTCGCATTCCTAAAAGAATCATGTCAGATGTCGATCACGATCCATGGGGCCTTGTATTCATGATGCCGTCTCCATGTCTTGTGAAAGGGCTGAGAAACATAGGACCTCTACGTTGGATTATCAACCTACACCGACACTGACTGTGCTGATCACAGGATTGGGCTCACCACCGAGCGCGAGGGCTGTAGTGTAAAAAGACAAAGCTAGTAGGAATCTCATGATGGTTCGATTTTTGTTCTTGAAGGTATGTGTTTCTTGGGTGAATTGAATGAAGATGGTGCTGGCGCATGGGAGGAAGGACTCATATATACACTCTTGAGGCCCAAGGCATCACCGTCTCTTTGAGGACATTCTCTAGCAGACGTTTCAAACATATTCATCATGCCGTTAGGCATAACATCAATAACACATTATTTTCTTTCTGCCTATTTGGTTAGGTATCTACCCGACAAAGTGAAACGTGCAGGATATTTTTGTATAGATAGGAATTGCGCGGTTTCGTGTCCTTCATGTACTAATATGGGAATGTTTCCGATAGAACTACTGCGGATTAGCTATTTTTATCTCAGGAAAATGTACTCATTTTACTTCTAGTTTGACTGTTGGTAGGGCTCGCTGGCTGGCTGGCTGCTGGGATTCCTGTTGGGCCGTACGTGTTGGACCGACACTTTTTCCTCGGTGGCCTATTGAGAAATTCAAGAATTCGCTGTCTGACGCTGCAAAAAGCTGACCCGCAAGCCTAAGGCTGCAATATACATTCGATCGATCAAGCCTTATAGGGCTAAGCGCAGGATCGCTTGGAAAACTGCCGGCATACTGAATCCATTATATATATGTACTGTAGTAAGGCCTGATCGACACGCCAAGGCAGAAACTTTAGCAACAAAGAGGGATGTAGCCAACGATCAAAACTAGGGCGCCCGGTAGTTTATGCTGCTGGGAGAGATGGAAATCTATGCAGGCGACCGAGTCAAAAAAGGTCATATCGCAGGTCCCAGATCGCCACATTCCTCTACTTGTGCCTCCAAAGGTCGCTAGCGACCAGTAAAGGGGTCTGCTTATGCTAGGCTTGTAGACAGAGACGACGGTGGGACGGACAGCTCAGTGTTGCCTTTGCGCACCTGAGGGGCAATGGTATCATTGGTACATGTATATCATACTGGGAGGAAAGTATGGGCAAGTCTTTGGTCCCAGTGGTGAAGGCACTGCATGCTGGTGAAGACGATCATAGCCCTAAGCGAACCAAGTGAGCCAAACATATGGAAGAGGCCAAAATAGGTCAATCCTAAACACGTCCTGCGCGGCACCCGAAGGAAGCAGGCAGACGCTGAAACAAGCGATATACATGCATGCAGCGGGTGACGCTGTACCTCCGTACATGTACGGATTTCAGGGTGGGAATTCCGGGCCCAGGGCCCAGGTGGGAGCACATCGGGGGTGAATGGGGGAGGACCAGAACACACTAAGCCCCGTACCCAGCCGTACATTGAGTAGACCTAGCCTGCGTGCACGCAAGCCGCACACGCAGAGGCCGGCAGCGCGTGTGTGCGGCGCTGCCTCTGTGTGTGCGGGGTGTCTTGTGGCTTGCGTGTGCAAGAAGTCGATGACTAATAGTGAGTCACGTGTGGGTGCAAATAGCAAAATAGATGGGTGCAAATAGCAGGACTCAAACTTATTCGCGTACACAGCCGCTAGCCGATAAGACTCGGCTAAGGATAATAAATAGTAGTCCTTCTCTAAATACTCTTATATATGGCCTTACTTTACCTAAGTTACCTTAGGCTAGTCTAGCGCTTGATAAGAAGAACTAATAAGAGACTATTAAAGGTTAACTAAACTGACCTTATAATGCTGCTAAGTAGAAAGTAAGGCGGCGGCGTCGATACCGATATATCCTTAAGGTTGCCTACTTGCATATTTGAAAGCTCTGGATACGGCGTATACATGTAAGTTGACGGATATATCCTTCAACTGCCTGCCTGCCTACAGCTCTACTCGCCAACTTGATACTTGAAGAATAAATTGTTCTGGGTTGTTTACTGTCAATGAAAGTGTACCGAAGCAAATAATCGTGGACGAAACCTAAAACGACATTACTCGTTCAGACATTATCCCCATTACGGACAAGCACGCTACGTCAATGTGTCATCAAATGTCTTTGGACGACGCCTACACTAGCAACCCTTTGCACCTGCCTAGCAGATACTGCTTTGCGCTACACTTTTACAGGTTACGGCTGTTCCTTTTTCGCTTACAGCTGTTCTTTCTTCGCTTTTCAATTATGCTTTGCTTCTGACCCCGACGGAAAGCCCTCCTTCTCTACCAGTTCACACCGCACACCGGCAATATTCTCCCCCTGAGAACTGCCCTGCATGAATAGTAAACACAGACCTTCTTTCATCACTCGCACAGACTCTATCGATCGCTTGCACTCGCACCAACTCAACTGGCAACAGAATCGTTACAAGCAATAATTCACCATGGAAGAATGGGCACTATCCAAGTTTCACGGCCTCGTCGATAAATTTGGCCGTGATGCCACTACCAAGAAAGAGGATGTTGACGCCTTGGAAAAATTCTTACTCGGCAGGCCTATAAGACATCCATGCATAGACTACCTGTCGGAGCTGAATGAGAGACTCGAAGCAGCCGCCGCACTTGAGAAGAAACGCAAAGAATTGGGCTACCCACCATTCAACGCAGGTTATTGGTCTGCGATGTTGGTGATGCCCTTGCGAAGGTTGAGACTCACAGCCAGGATCCTTCCCAGGCTTCGCTCTGAAAACGTCGATGTCAGAGATCAAGATGTGGATGATCTTGCCCAATACTTCCACGACTTCTCTTTCCTAGACAAGGCTGAGAGATTCATGTTCCATGAGCAATCTTTGCTTGTGCCGGCGATCTTCAAACTCTGTAAGGAACTGCTTATTGTTGCGACCTACCAGGGCTAACTTGGTCTAGTTTTCACCAAGAAGATGTCACAGAGGGACTTGGTACCATATGACAAGTTCGAATTGTCCGCAACATCGGGTGCCGCAGAGGATTCAACGGAGGAAGAAGCCGGAGGCCCTGTTGAACCTTCACAAGCAGAACCGAAACGAAGCAAAGCTGAGGCCCAAAAGGTGAGTGACTCGTAATATGTTTGAACAGTACCGTGCTAAAATCTACAGTGCAAGGAACGCGACGGCTATCGTTGCGTTGTTACGAATGCATTGACGGTCGATGCCTGCCACATCTTTCCATTTGCCAGCAAGAAGCACCCCGACCGGACGAGGACAATTCTAGAACAAGGTTTCTGGATGCTGGATCGAGATCTTCAGAGAAAAGTAATCAAGTTCCTACTTGACGACGATATGCTTGATACGGCTGCGAATATGATAACCCTTGAGCCCAGTGTGCACAGAATGTGGGGCAGTGGAATGATCGCCTTCGAGCCTGTTGAGGAGAGTACTAATCAAGCGATTCTCAAATTTCGATGGCTCAAAAAGAACAAGGACCCCAAAATGTCGCCCTGGGCCGCTATGCAGTTGACGACTCTGCCCACAGATGTCCTTTGCAGTCTTGACGAGGCAGTAGAATTGTCTCATTCTTCGACCCGCCGACCGATTCTGGATGGTCAAGAAATCGTTATTGATTCCGATGACAAGTCTTTGCTCCCAAATATGGATATTCTACGCTTACAATGGGATATCTGTCGTATGGCTTCCCTTTGCGCAGCGGCCGACGTGTCGGACGAGGAGGGTGACAACGACGATGAAGATGGTGATGTCGCTCGAGCTGAAGTAAAAGACACAATGATTGAGGGGCCATCTTCCATGGCGGCGAGTCCAAAGTCTCCGGTGAAGAAACAGCAAGCATTGGCTCCGGCCGCGCTCCCAGCAAGATCGCACCCTTCCCCAGCTCGAGCGCAGCAGCCACTTTCATCTGAACACTCCCCCCTACGATCTCTTCCGATTGCCAAAGCAAAGGATGAGACTGGGTCAGACAAGGTCAGATCAAGGTCGTCGTCGCCGCAAAAGATGATACATGGCGAAGAAAATGTGAAGCCGCAGGGTTGAAGAGTCAGTTTATGCGGTTTATGACAGGGACATTGGTTCCAACGAGGTAATCCCTGAGGGCAAGCTACACAGTAGCTGGAGTCACACTTTGCTGTCACTAGGTATCTTAAAACCAACTATAACAAAGGCTGGTAGGCAGTTGAAGAATATATCCGTCAACTGTACGCTGTATCTGCTCTCCCAAATCACAAACCCTCGATTGCATCCTACTTTCACCGAAGAACTGCAACAACATATTAAGTGTGTTCCATTAGCGGAGGGCGATATGGCTTAATGCTCCCGTACGGTTTACCTGCTATCTGGCTTGCGCTACGTGATCGGCTACAAGTAGTGATAACTATCTTAAATTAGCCCTGGTTCTATACACATATATATAAGCCCTTCTAGTAACTTAGCCGTAGGTTTATACGTATATGTATAAGCCTTTCTTATAACTTAGCCTTGGGCTTATATACATAAGCCCTTCTAGTAACTTAGCCGTAGGTTTATACGTATATATATAAGCCCTTCTTATAACTGTCAGAGGCACGGCATACGCAAAGGTGAAGTAAAGGTCTAGGGCACGATGTAAGTACTTAAAGATAGCACCGTGAAGAAAATCTATTAATCTTTACCCTCTCTTAGCGAGGTAAAGGCTACGTCTCGTACTTATAGATACTCTATAGCTCTACATCCTAGCGGATCCTTATCTTATGAACTTCCTATTGCCTACTCTTACGATATTGCCCCTTATGGCAGTGTGTGCACCTAACAATAACTTAGCCTTGGGTTTATATACGTATATACAGGCTAGGGCTATAGGTTAGCTATATATTTATATTCGTGAGTATAAGTACGCCTATACTTGTGTATATGTAATTATGTACAATCAATAAAAGTCAAGCTGCCGGCTGCTTTGGCTGACCTAACAATAGGATCATTAAACAAGGGAGAGGCGATACCCTACCTCCAGCCACATAGACTAGGTCAAGGTTACGCTAGACCTCCAGCGTGGTTGACGTGCGCGCAACAATAAAATAAGCATATAGACTAAGAGGTTACGACTCTATAGTTAAAAACTTTCGTTATTAACTTAGTTATACACCTCTCTAGTCAAACTCTTAAGAAATAACTTAAAAAGTCTATACATAGGTAGATAGGCTTTGTAGCCTAACTATAAGAGCCCCTAGAGCCCACGTATAAGATAGAAGAAAACTTCGTCTTATATCTTTTTAAGCTATCTTCTCGTAAACATAGCCCGACCTAAGAGTCGAGTCTATAAACCTTACACATACGCAAGACCTCGTACCCGACTTAGCAGACCACTTCGGTCAGCAGACCTACCGTGGCCGCGCAAGCCTTAGCTACCTAGCTTATTCTTAGCTCTTGCCCGCAACACTGCGCGAGGACCACAGACTTTGCCTGCCAGGTAAGAACACAAGTCGAAGGTCGAGACCCTCGTTGCTGACCAAGATGAAAGCCCCTGCACCGAGACGTACAATGGGCAGAAAACAGACCCTTAGTAGCAACGCTACTAGGGAGGTGATCAGGGAGGCCCAAGCTTAAGCTACCCAAGACAGCTAATAAGGTGATAAATGAGGCTAAGAAAGACGAGAAGGAGAACAAGTAGTTTAGCCTCGTTGCGGAGAAAGCTATAGTACATGTACCTATATAGGCAAGGTACCTGTGTATGCTCGTAGTCAGCGTTTTCTTGCAGCAGCCGCCCAGCCTACCAGCGCTCCTCCCCCAGGCGTCACTGCTCGCTGCCAGCGTAGCCTTGACTTACATACGTACAGGTATCCGCTCGCTGCTGTGGTCTCCCTGCTGTGGTCTCCCTGCCGTCGTCTCCCTGCTATGGTCTCGTTGCTGATATACATTGCTACCTATCTTCTAGCTTCAATCAACTAATTAACGCTTGAGAATTTAGAACTGACAAATAGCTCTCTGAGTTGAACAGAGCTGTCGTGAGTAAATGCCGCGGCGTACATGTAGCTACTAAACCTCCCCTTAAAGAAGTAAAGCTAGAAGCTACAATTTACCTACTTTTCGTGTATTTTACTTTAGGCTCCTATAGGTTTACTTAATCATGCAGAATATTATTAGTGATTGCAGCTAATACATGGCATGATTTACTCATTTGGCTAGTAGATTTCGCGCATCTGGGCTGAACGATATATGTCTGGAATAACCGACCATGTGCCCTTGTTCTTATGTGAGATGATATACAGTTATCTGGCGCTCTAATGTGTGGCCTGATGACAGTGCAAGTTTCATGTGTAAGCGAAGACGAGAAGCACTGCTTTCTATTCAATAGTGATAATATGAGCTAGACACGTTGTTGTACGATTGATCATGGAACCCAAACGGATGAAACTCTTGCTATGACCCGAGTCAGATACCCGAAGTGTTGGGGTGGATTGAAGGTTTCTTGACAATGTTCGTTCAAATCGCTTCCATTGATGGAGATACCCTGCAATCAAAGCTGCGTGACCTGGGTGAAGACGACAGACGTCTATATGCCTTGCACTAGGGTCTACGGCAAGCTAGATGACAACATGAATTGTGTTTTGAATGAGGAGTGGCACGCGAACTACGCTGAAAAGACCATTGATAAGGTGAATACTGTACCATGCTACCATCCTTGGATTTACTCCATGTTGACCAACGCATAGGTTCATAGTGCGTACGGTATGCATGTGAGCTTGACCAACCGAACCGTTAGATTGGAGATGCCACGAGCGTACGTGACCCGTTCGTTGAATATCAGCACGTTGTCGGCTCACTTCATTCTCTGCTTGTTACATGTATCTACGAATGTGGTAACCAGTCTAGCTCCCGTCTTCGAGTGAGGAATGCCGCGGGACTCTGGAAGACTATGAAGATGTCACGCAAAATGCGGGCGCGGCCGCGCCACGGATGCTGGACCACTAGAACCCCCTTATATACTGTGACAGAAGACTACTCACCCGGCGGCATGCATTGCAACTTGCTTGACTGCAGTTACTGAATCCTCTCAAATCTATACGTGATTGAAGGACATAGTCAGCTTGCATTTGATCTTAAGTTTGGGGGGAAAAGACAACGGACTACAAAGTCTACGGCTTCGGTACCCAAGCGTACTAACCGGGTGAATTTGCCATCGATAAGGTTGAAAGATGAAAAACAAAACCAGCTACTATTCAATTTCTGGCGTCTATTTATCTCTATGGCTCACTAAACTAATCCATACCTTGAAAATTCGAAACAACAAGTCAAACTGATGTCGGGTACCCTTATAATCTGTCTTAATGAGCTCTGCAGAGAGATTCAAGTTGTCATTGCGCAAAGGACAACTTGAATCTCTCTGCAGAGCTCATTAAGACAGATTATGAGTGAGGTGACCTGTTTTGAGTAACATTTTGCATGTTCGAGAGCAACCATCACTGTTGATTATTGTACGGTCCGCAGTGAACCGTGCCGCATCCGCCTATATCTTGGACGGCACAATCTCCTCCTTTTGGAGCGCACTGTACGGTCGTGTCAGAACATTGATAGTGCCAAAAAAGTGTCCTGGGGTCTTGTGATCATAATAGGCGGCTTACCGGGGTTGAGCAGTCCACAGTAACAAAGGGGTTTATATGGGTTCTCGTCTTTTTCCTACTTTGATGAACAACAATTTTTCGCGTCAAGGCGCAGACGCCGTTGGGCTTGGCTGCTGTAGGCGGTCCGCATTCCTGAAGTAACCATGTCAGCTTTTAGAAGTCGATTGCGATCTTCAAGGCGTTGCATCGTGATACTGTCTCTTGTGAAAGAGCTGCGAGAACGGGAGACGACCGATTTGGATTATCGACTTACACCAGTACGACTACTGCTGACGACAGGATCATTATGAAGCGCAAGGGCTGTAGTGAAAAAAGACAAAGCTAGTAAGAATTTCATAACGACGGTTTGATGATTGTTCTTTAAGGTGGTTTTTTTTTTGTATAAATTAGATGAAGTTTGAATATCTCCAAGGGTGCTCAAGGGGAATACAGATGAGCTTATATAGACTCACGAGACGCAACGCAACTACTGTATCGCTACGGATATTCCCCCGTAGACTTTTGAAAAAAAGGTTTTTATATACCGTTAGGCATCGCATTAATAAGATATGATATTCCTTTTGCCGATTAGGCTAGGAATCCACCTGACAAGGTGAAACATGCGGGGCATTCCTATCTAGGCACGAATCGCGTGGTCTCGTGTTCTTGGAGTATTTGATGAACCAAAGCGTTCGCGATAGACGGTATTACTGCAAATCATTTATTCTTATCTCTAGAAAATCTGTTCATTTACTGCTGGTTCGACTGATTCTAGGGTCTGTTGGCCGATGTGGCTGGGAGCTGGGATTCTGGTTGGGCTCTACGTGGTGGATTGATTCATTTTAACTTGGCTGGGCATTCGGCTATTCGGCTATTCTGCCTAATAGCGGACCCGAAAATTTGTTGTCAGACACTGCAAAGATCGGAACCACAAGCGCGCGGCTGCAATTGTGGTCTATTTTCGATCGGTTGACATACCCCCGAAGCGCTCGTGAAGGCTCTTGTGCTTCCAGGCGGCAAGGTTTCTCTCTGACCGTGGGTGGTGGCGCGTCGCTGCTCACCACCAAACAGAGGCAATTCGTCGCTGTGCTCGCTACTGCTTGATCAACCAGGCTCATGACATGCAGACACTGCAAAAGTGGAACTACAAGAGAACGCGAAGGCTGCAAATTGCGCTATATTACAGGTATATTCGACTGGTTAAGACTTACGCCAGTGGCGAAGACACACTGCATGTGGCCCTAAAAGTGGATTAAACGAGGAGTTGAACGAGGGGAGGGAATGGAGGCAGGAGGATCCCGAAAAGAGGATCCCGAAAAGAGGCCAAATATAGGTTAGGATCGTGGCAGGCAGACGCTGGAACCAACGGGGTATTACATATATACATGCAGAGTATATTATAATACTCCGTAATACGGGGATTTCGGAACAGGAATGGAGGGAACACCCAAACATACAGGGCGATCTTTCAAACACGCGCTACCGGCCTCTATAGGTACAGCTTGCGTACATCACTGCCAGCCTCTTACGGCTTACGTGCACGCGCTGCCGGCCTCTGTGTATTCGGCTTGCGTGCGCGTAGGTTGCGTGGTTGCCTTTATATATACTACCCTTAGGTATGTATATGGCTTTATACGGCTTGCGCTCGCTAAAGTAAGGAAATAGTCACCTACGGCATGCTTCAGAAATTGCTTGGATGCAGCGACTAGTTCTTCTCAAATACATATATGATTAAAGGACATGACCGGCTTGTATCTTACGCCTTTGGGGAAAGATGACAGGCTACAAAGTCCACAGCTTCGGTACCCGACGGCGCTAACCGGTTGAAATTGCCACCGATACGGCTGAAAGATGGGAAGCAAAACGAGCAATTATGCAATCTCTAGCGTAAATATATTCTCTACGGCTCGCCACGCTGATTGCATGACTTGAAAATACTAAACAAGGACTCTGCCGGATCTCAGGCACCCCACTGGTTACATGTGCTCTCTTCGTTGCAAGTGAAGACAACTTGATTCTCTGCATAGTTCATCAACACACTTCATCTGAGTAGTGAATGGCCCTGTATGTCTTATGGGTTCTGTACTTCCCTCCCTTTTGAAGATACTATACAATCTTGTTAGAACATTTCTCGTGTAAAGGTATCCTAGCTCTTTGCGGTGAAAATAAGTCCGCTTACTGGGGTGTTGTAGAATTTAATGAGGAAGGGATCTATTTTGGATTCCGACGTTGTACCACTTTTGTGATTATTAAAATTTAACGCTAGTTTAATATACGGTGATGTTTATGAGGGTTCTATGTGTTATGTGTGTACTCCGTAGACTCTACGCACATTAGGTAATAATAGAACTGTAGGGTAAAGGTAAAGGTAAAGATGGCACAGGTATAAAAAAGGAGGGCATTACGGTGGCTCAGTTCGCGGTTGGGAATGCACCACAGGCTAGGTGACCAGATAGTAAGTAATACTTGTTAAGGCTGCGGGCGTTCTGGCCCTGAATTGGCCTGGGGGTGGCAGCATACGAGTGCGGAGAAAAAGACATGTAACACGGAAGTTCGCCGCAAAGTCGGAGCGTTTTTCATCTCCGTTACTACGCGGCGCTGGACTTTCCTCACACAAATCGCCGGTCTCGGCCCACTTTTCGTTGCATCCATGATACATGCATTGATAGGCAACAATTACAAGCGTGCCAATTACTTAATGCAGAGACGCACCCTGTATCGATATCCACATGGTCGGCTCGGGGTGGTGCTTGTTGCGTGCGTGCGTGACAAGAATACATGGATCATGGACCGCTCTTGGAGCCCACGAGCCTTGCCACCATTGGTACGTACGTAATTACGGAGTACGGAGTACGTATGGTGCCCATTATTACTGGTACAGGGAATAATTCCAAATAAGCATGGCGCTAAATCAAGCGATGCCCATTCGTGCCATCGCGTAAGCGGAACCTTCAATATCGTTGCATGGAGTTGATATCACTCTCTTGGCAAGACGAGTTCAAGCACCTGGGCCGAACCAGTATATGTCTGGTGTTATTAGTACTAGCACCGTTCCCTTGTATATAGGTAAGGTTAATATAATATGATATTTCTGGCGTTCTATGTAACGGGTTAATTGGTGACATATCCGTCTGCATACATGTACCATGGGTACATACTTCTGCGGCCCAGGGCTGCACAGAATCACTACAGGTAGAGTACATGTACAACTTGTAACACCGAGCCTCCAGTCTTCATCCACTGGTGCACGCTTAACGTGTAAGCGAAGACGAGCAGCACAACCTTGAAATGACAACAGCAAGACACGTTATCGCATGATTGATCACTGAACCCAAACAGATGAAACTTGACAGGTGAACAGGGGTGGGGACGGTATGCACAAACCCTTGCCATGACCCGAGTCAGACCGAGCTCTTCGCAACCCACGTACATACATAATTACATAGGTATGTCTTCGGATGTCTCATTCCGAGAATCTTCAAGCCTCATCCACGCCACGGGCAAAAAAAGCTGACCGATTGTCGCTTGGTCGCAAACTGGCACAATGGCCATGTTTCGAATTCGAAATCTCATCAACGCGGCAGCATGTCGTGCGAGAAGCCACCGGTCGAACCATCAAACACGTATTCCTAGTGGATGGTCATCCATCGCCTCTGCGCGGCTGCCAACACCAACAGCGGATCCACGTATCACACCATTCTCCGCTCGTCAATCATCCGTCCTTGCGACTGCACACGGCAGCGCGAAAAGGTAAGAAAGATATTCCCAATGACTTCCATATCGCATGTGGCTCATCTCAATACTTACTTAGCGGGTACACGACGGCGTTTGCACTATTCGAGGCTCTTTGGGAGGTAAATTCCACGTCTTCTTCGACGAATATCAACCGGCTATTCACGCTCACCGTACTCGCCAGGCGGGCATTACAACATGTTTTGTCAACGTGGGCTCCGACCACCCATCCATCCTGGAAGCCTTCGTCAAGGGCAAACGGGAGCGACCAGACTCTTGGCCGCGGATGATCACTTGTCCTTCTGAGATCACGGCCATTTCCATGGCTGATGGGTATGCCCGTGTTTCCGGAAAGTCGCAAGCCGTGCTTGTCCACACGGACGTTGGCACCCAAGCGCTTGGCCACGGAATACACAATGCCAGCGTCGGCCGCGTTCCCGTCTTGATCATCGCGGGCTTGTGTCCATACACAGAGGCGGGAGAGCTCCCCGGCTCCCGCACAGAGTACATGCACTGGTTACAGGAGCCGCCGAATCAGAGAGCCATTGTTGAGCAGTACTGTAGGTACGTCGGTGAGGTCCGTACCGGGCTCAACGTCAAGCAGATGGTCGGACGGGCCCTTCAGTTTGCGAATAGCACTCCCAGGGGCCCGGCGTACGTGACGTCGGCACGGGAGGTCCTAGCGCAGGAGATACAGCCCTACTCCCTGGACCAGGCGCAGTGGGTGCCCGTTGGGCCGAGTGCGCTTCCTCCCAAGGCGGTAGACGACATCTCCAAGGCGCTCGTTGAGGCTGAGCGCCCTCTCATCCTCACGGGCTACTCTGGTCGCGACCGTCGGACGCCAGAGCTTCTAGTCGCTTTGGCGGATCTTATTCCAGGAATCCGCGTCCACGATACCGGCGGCAGCGACGTCTCCTTTCCGTTTTCTCACATAGCTTCTGAGGGCTTTCGTCTTGCTACCGATGAATGCAGCATGGATGCCGATGTCATTCTTTTGCTGGACT